>JAUTXW010004736.1:0-123366 GCA_030620095.1 Kuschelorhynchus macadamiae
TCAGTAATTTTTACCTTCAGTGGGTCATTATTTTGAAGCAAAACCTATCTTCTCCGTGATAATAAAATTAAAAAACCCCAATCCGTTTTGACACAGAAATTGTGATACGTTTTCTCCACACTCTACACAAATATTAGTTTTACTAATTTTTGTTTTACCACAAAAGAAATAATTTTCTTCACGCAGACTTTTACGCATCTTCCTCGTAGGAGCCATGTTGATATATGTTGTATTGTATTATCAAAGATCTATAATAGCGTACGCAATAGATAACTTCATTTAAATAGGACGTGTCCTGAATGATACGGAGACATCAATGCTTTATGAAACTATATTATTTCATGCGGTAAACCGCGACTTGCGAACGGGAACGACACGCGGCGTTGCCAGTCACTAAATATTAGAAGAGATCTTTTAGTTAAATGAGGACTATTGAATGTAGCTGTTTTTTACTTAGAAGAGGAATAATCTTTGAGGTTGAAATTTCATTCAGGTTAGCTTGAAATAAAGATTCTAGGAGTAAGCATACGTTTTAATAGAAAACAAACTTATACCTACAAAAACTTGAATAATTAAATCGAAGAAACAATGCTTAATATTATTTTAATCAAAAGGCACTTTTAAACCTATTAACTTATTCAGGAACACGAACATGTTTTGCTTTTTAAGACACTTGTATATATGTATACATTATTATATTAGGATACCCATCTAGAGGGTTATTTATTAACAAAGATAGAGAAAAAGTATAAATACAAAAAGTGTAGGGTAAGAAATACGTTGTTTATTTATGAAACTCATCGTAAATAAGACAAGCGGGTTTTTCATAATCAACAAAATTTGGCGGAAATAATATAAATAGTAAAAGAGTTATTTTTGTAACTGAAATCATTTTTTGTTTGCAACGAATCGTTGACGTTTCCAGAGGTAAATATAGGTTAATAAATGTTATTATAGCTATAGAATAATATATACCTCGGGGGATAGCCGTAAATTATCTTTGGCAAAAGTCTGGGGTCGCTACTCTCTTCTGCCGGCTTACTCAACACACTTGGAAATATTGCGCGTTCATTTCTCGCATGGATGCAAGTTTTTCAAGGCCTGCATCCATTTAGGGGGTCTCGAACGTTGCCGTGTGTTGTTCGATCTACTGCGTAGCTATATTGATCTATTGTATTATCCAATATACATATATGAAATTCACCAATAAAAATCGCAGACCATAATGTGTAAGAATATGTATAAAACTATTAAGCCTCGTTTAAAACCGAAACGATGTAATAAATGTAAGTACGTTTCTTAGGTTCTCTAGCATCTAATATTTAATTAATGGTGAATTATTCTTTAAATTTATAAACGTTTACAAAATGTCGGCTAACATTTTAAAGCACTAAAGATCGATTTTATTATTAATAACTATCTAAGGCGAACAAATAATGTATAGACATAAAGCAATCAAATAAAAAAAATAATTTATTTATTCTCCTGATGACAGTTTCTAATATTCCATGCAACCCCTTTTCTATTTTATCCAAATATTTAGTTTCATAGATATAGACTCTTACAAGTATTGTAAAAATGATGAGGAAAAAGCTTTTTAAAGGAGAACAAGTTTCAGAACTAAAAGAAACAGGATAAGTTAAATAGTGTTCTGATGAAAGTCGCGAAGTTTTTCGTTGTTCTTATTTCTCAGCGATATGAAAATTTTGTGGAAGTAATCCGCTGTTGAAGAAAATTACGCTTTTGGTTTGTTGTACTCGGGGGTATTGCGCGACTTGGCGGTAAATTACTCAAGTTTCCTTCGTAGCGTTAAACGAAGTTTTTCTTTTTAATATACAGGGTTATTCACGCAACCCGTTCATTAAAAGTTTTTGATGATGCCATTTAGATAAAAATTTCAAATTTTGGGATTAAGATAAAGTCAAGGGGCACTTCTTTTTTGAAATATTTTCAGCTTCCTGTCACTTCTGGTTTAACCGGAAGTTGGTATCAACTTGCTTATTTTAAATGGAATACCCTGTATTTTATGACATTTTTGGATTCTACGGAGAATTTCAATGCTATTTTATTTAGCATATTCTATACCTAGGTTCAAGCGTTCTTAAGATATTTGACCTTGAACCGAAAATGAGCCTTCGGGGTACCAAATTTTAAAATCTCATATTTTTGTAAGTTTTGAAGATATAATCTTCATATTTTGCAGACGATCGGTAAATAATCTTAGATTTCTGTTTTGTTTATTGAATTTGTCTATTTTTATACAGGGTGTCCTAAATTCAGCGGCAAACATTCACATTTTCAAAGCCGCTAAAGTCCGTTTTTTTAAATGGGACACCCTATAACTTTATGCACTATCAAATATAGAATTTCATTTTCTATCGAACTGTATTAAGGTTCCCTATACACCTATTCGTAACCATTTTCGAAATAATTGCGTTTTATAAAAATATGGTATGTATTTGCTTAAATGTTTACATGTTCCAATGGTGAGCCATGGAAAAACAATTGAGATCCAATATCCAATATGACAGATGATTAGTATGCGTTATTTATCGAAAGCTGTCAGTGATAAACTAAATCTTCTAAATCGAAATGGAAGAATACTCAAACGCTGATATTCTCAATCTATTTTATATTCATGGAGAATGTTATAAAATTTTGAAGAGAACGTGTCGTGTGTTTAATGAACGCCACCCTGATTTCCCGGCATTGAACAAATCAAAATTCAAGAGGATTGACACGAACTTTTTGCGTTTTGGCAAGGTTAAAGTTACAAAAAATGTTCCGAAACCAATGACAAATGCCGAGGATAACGCAATAAACACATTAGCTTATTTCTACGCAAACCCGCAAAGTTCAATACCGTCTGCAGAAAACGATTTGGAAATTTCTTCTTCATCTGTCCACAGAATCTTGAGCGAACATCATATGCACCCTTATTCTTTCCAAAACGTGCATATTTTGGACCGATGAAGCGAAATTTTCTAGAGAAGGAGTAACAAATAGAAAAAACGAACATTTCTGGGCAGCAGAAAATGCGCACGCTTTACGCGAAACGCGTTCTCAAGAGAGGTTCAACTTCATTGTTTTCGGTATAGTATTAAATGATCAGGTGCGGTACTGTATTTATGAAGACAATTTATACAGTGATAAGTATTTGGAAATTCTACGAGGGACGGTTTCTGAATTTATAGAAGAAATTCCTATTGGTGAGCTGCAAAATTATTGGTATCAATTAAATGGGGCACCAGCACATAATTCCGCTGCAGTTTATCTCCAATTATCTCGAATTTTTGAAGATCGCTGGATTGATTCCAATGGCCCTTGGGATGGCCTCCGCGATCGCCTGATTTAACATCCCTAGACTTTTATTTATGGGGATTTATCAAAGGTAAAGTCGATGCTTCCCCAGTAAATAACCAACAAGATTTACTGGACAGGATACGAACAGCTTTTGCCGAATTAGAAAACGGACAAATTCAACGGACCAGAGCAACTGTACAAAGAAGAATTGAAATGTGTCTTCAAATGAACGGACAGCATATAGAACATTTGTTATAATTCAATTTTATTATTTTATTTATTTATTGTTGATTGTTAGATTGCTATAATTTTTAAGCTCACTAAAACAAGTTTAGAACAGTCTCGTACTTAGTAGATATAGTTAAAAATTATTTATACAATTTATTACATTTTTTATAACTTTAACTTTTCCGAAACGAAAAAATTTCGTTTCAATCCTCTTCAATTTTCCCTTGTTCATTGGCGATAAATGAGGATGTTTTTCATTAAAAACATGGCACGTTCTCTCCAATATTTTGTAACATTCTCCGCGAATATAAAATAAATTGAAAATATCCGCTTTTGAGTGTTATTTTATTTTAATTTAAAAGTTTCAAATCAGCTGTCATGTTGAATAGAAAAGCACAATTGTTTTTCCATGGCTTACTACGGGAAGGTGTAAGCAAATGCAGTGCAAATACATATGATAGTTTAATAAAAACCTGATTATTTCGAAAATGGTTACGAATAGGTATAGGGACCCTTAATACGGGTCGATAGAAAATTAAATTCTACATTTGATAGTGCATAAAGTTATAGGGTGTCCCATTTAAAAAAACGGACTTTAGCTGCTTTGAAAATGAGAATGTTTGCCGCTGAATTTAGGACACCCTGTATAAAAATAAACAAATTCAATAAAAAAAAATAGAAATACTAAGATTCTAAGGTCAAGTATCTTAAGAACGCTTGAACCTAGGTATAGGACATGCTACATAAAATAGCATTAGAATTCTCCGTAGAATCCAAAAATATCATAAAATATAGGGTATTCCATTTAAAATAAGCAAGTTGATATCAACTTCCGGTTAAACCGGAAGTGACAGGAAGTTGAAAATATTTCAAAAAAGAAGTACTCCTTGACCTTACCTTAATCCCAAAATTTGAAATTTTTATCTAAATGGCATCATCAAAAACTTTTAATGAACGGGTTGCGTGAATAACCCTGTATAAATAAACACGAAGAAGCCCTTCTGGTTCTCTTACTGTATCTGTTATAATCTTAAATGTGTACAAGGTGATCAAGATAATTTCTTGAATAGAAATATCTCGCTTATTGTTCAACCAACAATTTATATATTCCTTCGTTAGAAATTACATATTTAAAAATTACTAAGTTCTATTTAGAAAATTGTCTATAAAATCTAATCATCCTTGGCTTCTATTCAAAAAATATCTTAATATCAAGAAATAATAATAATAAAAAAATGTTTGCATATTTTCACCGGAAATGACTCCAATTTCGATTGTTTTAAATGGAATACTCTGTATATTTTTACATTTTTGGATTCCTGGGAAAATTCTAAATCAGAATGTGACATTCTACAAACTTTTTACAACTACTTGATTTTTTTATAGCCATTTTTAAAATTGCTTCTATGTGGCCATGACCGGACGTAAATTAATCTAATGACCTGAAATGATGAAAGAATAATACAATCGCTAAGTTTCATTGATTAATCTGATAGCTAGGAACAAGAGAAGTTGATAAAATCAAATTTTTGTGTCTAACTATTTTTGTTTTCAAATGGCGACTTTTTGAATAGAGGATTTTAACGAATCTAACGGTACTAACTTTTTTGCGATTGGATTAAAAATAAACTCAAAAATTAAATATTACTAAGAAAAATACTTGATAACCAATTATTTACTTTTATTAAGTGTGCCAAGGACAGCCATGCTGGATATTAAGTAGAATTTAATTGTTTTGACAGTGACACCTATAAAAAGTTTTTAAAATGTCACACTCTGATTCAGAATTGTCTCAGGAATCCAAAAATGTAAAAATATACAGAGTCTTCCATTTAAAAAATCGAAACTGGAGTCATTTCCGGTGTTATGGCCTATCTAATAGATTCGTTCACACCCGGTATAGTCGTAATGAACTTGAAATAAATCAGTAGCACTTCCGACAGTGTTCTGTACTCATTTAGATGTACTACTAGTATTTTAAATACAAAAACATTAAAGGCTATTTATATACTAAGGGAAAGCGCCCCTTAATCCGTAGAAGATTGGAATATACCCTCTGTTTTGTTCAGTTATTTTTGAAATTTGAAAAAATCTCCCAACGAAAATTTTAATGTAAAGCATAGCAAGTACCAACTTTGTTTTTTTTTTAATGTAATCTACTACATTTTTTCAAATTTAAAGACATTAAAAAATGCAGTATATCATATTTAAAAAAAAATTGTTACTTAACTTGCTTGCTTGAGACACCCGGTTAAATACGACGTTGAAAAGTTGAGACGTTTGGATTTGTCCTTTTTAGAGTCTTAGACGTATTTAAAAATTAACATAAATCTTAACATAAAATAACAGATTTTACGACTTTACTCCATTAAAAAATCACGTTTCTGGGATTAGACCGTGTCAAAACGAACTGAACTCTCCGACGTTTCTTATAATATGCTAAATATAAAATGAAATACATGAATTTTTTTCTTTCTCTCTTTAAATTGTGAACTATACAAAGCACTAAGAAAAGTCGTCTGGAAATCTAACGAAGTAATTTTAAATGATAAAACATTAATTAACTGTATTCATTAAACAGGTTAAAATTTTAAACCCTAGGTTTAAGTCTGGTACCTCCTTAATCCGTATTTATAAAGTTAGACCTCCTTGTCAAGTCAAAAGTTTAAGACGTATGCTGGGGTCTCCCACGTCACTTTTGAGACGAAGGTAAAGGCTCCAACTTCGACTGAAACTTCCACCGACACCAAAGCCGGAGCAGCGGGGAGACCTATGTCCCCGTCAAACCCAGCTCAGCGGTTAGACCCCGAGTCTGACGCTGAGCAGGAAGTTGCTGAGCTTCTGACATCTGTGTCGGAGGACACTACTTCCCAGATAACGGAGGATCACCCTTAGCTCGTTCCAATGGGCAAAGAGGTGCTCTTCCTACAAAGTAACTTGCAGCACAGCAGAGGGGCAACCTCATTAATAGGCCGTCACATAGCTGTGAGGCAAACACATATCTACCTCCTACAGGAACCTTGGGTTTACAAGGGGCATGTGCGAGGTCTGGGGCAGATAGAAAGTTCTCTACATTATAAAAGGGACATCCACCTGAACCCAAGTTCTTCGTTGACAAATATATTGAGTCTTTGTCACTACCGGAATTTTGTTCCAGGGACCTAGTGGCTCTGAAACTGATTCTTAAAGATAAGGCAGGGTATCGCAAACCCATTGTAGTATGCTCAGCCTATCTTCCCTATGACTCAAGAGAGGACCCACCTACTAGGGAACTCATTGACTTAATAGAATACTGTAGGGACAACGGGCTTCCTCTTGTTGTTGGATGCGACGCCAACGCACACAATGTTGTGTGGGGCAGCACTGACACCAACTCGAGGGACGCAAGTTTTTTAGAGCACCTCAGTACAACTGATTTAGAAATTCTCAATCGGGGAAACACTCCAACTTTTGTCACGTCACGAAGGCAGGAGGTTATTGACCTAACTCTGACATCATTTTTGCTCGTTCCGGTTGTTAGAGAATGGAGGGTGTCTAATGAGCCATCTTTATCGGATCATAGACACATCCTCTTTAAGCTAAACTTTGAGCATGACATGGAGCTCAGTAGTTTTCGAAACCCGAGGACAACCAACTGGGCTCACAATGTGGAGTCGCTTAAAGTGCGGTTAGCTCACTAATGCCATGCTGTAGAGTAAGGCAAGTGGAAAATGTGGCAAACTCTATACAGGAAGCCATAATAGACTCCTATGAGGAGAATTGTGCATTGCGGACCTATCGAGGTACCAAGAAAACACCTTGTTGGAACTTGGATCTTGAAAAGGCTCGTAAAGATACACTCAGGCTCTTTAACAGGGCCATGTGATCGAAATTACCTGCTGACTGGGAAAAACATAGGAATTCTCAACGCAGGTACAAATAATTGATACGCAGTTCAAAGAGAGGGTCTTGGAGGACCTACTGCGAAAGCTTAGAAGGTCTTCCGGAAGCCGCTAGACTTCAAAGGATTCTCTCAAAAGGTCGAGGACAGAGCGTAGGGGCTCTAAGGCTTCCGACCGGTGGATATACCACCACCGCAGAGGAGGCTCTAGGAATGCTCCTGGAAACTCATTTTCCAAGCTCTCGTCCGGAATTTAATGATGAGGTTACTGGGCAGGCTCTCCAAGTAGGGGCAGGCCCGGTTGACTGGAAAACGGCCGCTAGGGTCGTTACAGTAGACATTATTAAGTGGGCAATATCTTCGTTTTGCCCATTTAACAGTGCGGGACCAGATGGAATATTTCCGGCACTTCTTCAGAAGGGTCAGGAACTACTGATCCCACATCTTTTGCGCCTTTTTCGGGCCTGCCTGGCTTTGGGATATATTCCCGAACGCTGGCGCAGGGTTCGGGTAGCGTTTATTCCTAAACCGGGTCGTCATTGCTGCGAAACTGCTAAGGACTTTAGGCCCATCAGTCTATCCTCTTTTCTTTTGAAAACAATGGAGAAGATCGTGGATGCTTATATAAGAAACGGCGCACTGGGTAGAAATCCTATGCACCCATTCCAGCACGCTTACAGGACGGCCATGTCGACGGAGATGGCGCTTCATAGTCTAGTCAGTAGACTGGAGGTGGGGGTCTACTCCGAGGAGATGGCTCTGGGTGTGTTCTTGGATATCGAGGGGGCGTTTAACAACACCACCTTTGACTCCATTAGTGAGGCTGCTGAGAGTTTTGGCGTGGATAGTGCTGTAATTAGGTGGGTTCGCGTCATACTTGAAAGCAGAATCATAACATCTTCTCTTGGGAGCGTGACAGTATGCTCGTCCGAGGTCAAAGGATGTCCGCAGGGCGGAGTTCTTTCTCCGCTCTTGTGGTGTCTGGTTGTGGATGGGCGGCTTCATACTCTTAACGACAGCGGAGTTTATGCTCAAAGCTACGCTGATGATCTTACCATTATAGGTAAGTTCCCAAATACCAGTATAAGGCTTATGCAGAGGGCTTTGGCCATGGTAGAAAAGTGGTGCCAAAAACACGGCCTGTCTGTTAATCCGGAAAAGACAGAAATGGTACCATTTACCCATGAGAGAAAAGTGGACCTTGAGGGGCTCACCCTCTTTGGGAAAGAGTTGAGACCTTCCGGGTCGGTAAAATATCTGGGTGTCTTAATAGACTCCCGACTGACCTGGAGAGATCATATTAAAAGGATCACAAAAAGGACCACAGCGTGTATATGGGCGTGCAGACGGTCCTTCGGATCAACTTGGGGTTTAAAACCTCGTATTGTGCATTGGCTTTACACGTCAGTGATAAGGCCAATGACCACTTATGGCGCTCTTGTGTGGTGGCCCGCCACTCGCAAGACCACATACAGAAGGATGCTTGACAAGCTCCAGAGACTGGCGTGTCTGGGCATAACTGGAGCCATAAGAACCACACCGACCCGATCTATGGAGGCTATTCTGGGACTAAGTCCTCTGCACTTGCTTGTAGAGGAAGAGGCTCGGAAAGCTTCTGTTCGTTTAAACGACTGGGGTCGTTGGATACACAGAGACTGGAATTTTGGGCATACGCGAGTTTGGACTGAACTGATCAGATCAGACCCTCTCCTAGCAAGGAGAGATGCCATTATTCCGGTCTCAATTACCTCTAAAAGGTTTTGTGTAATTGTTCCTGAGAGAGAACAATGGAGGGATTCCTCTCCATCCTTCCTCAAACCGGAGGGCCTTGTCTGGTTTACAGATGGCTCTCTAATGAAGGAGGGTTCTGGGGCGGGACTTTATGGGGAGAGTCCCAGGGCAAGAATTAGTCTTGCTCTTGGACATTATGCGACTGTATACCAGGCTGAGATTACAGCAATCTTGGACTGCTTACAGGAAAACCTTTCCAGAGGATACCACGAGACCTGTCCTCGAACAGGGTCAATTCGCTGCTAACACATGAATGCAGGAGAGCCCTAGAGAGGCTGTGTGAGTCCAATAGGGTTAGCCTCATTTGGGTGCCTGGCCATCAGCGCATTGGGGGTAATGAAGGAGCGGATCAGCTGGCTCGGGAAGGTAGCAACACTGCTTTCACTGGGCCGGAACCTGCTCTTGGAATTGCTCCTTCAGTTGTCAAGGCTAGGATTAAGAATCGCACTGTCGAGGAATTCCGTGCTGAATGGCACGAGCTAGCAGGACTCAGACAGTCTAAGGTCTTCATATCAGGCCCTTATAGCCGTTCTGAGTCTAATAGACTTCTAAACCTAAACAGAAGTCAACTTACAACTATTTCCGGGGTCCTAACTGGACACTGGCTAGTGAAATATTACCTGCATAAGATTGGACTCGACAACGATCCATACTGCAGGTTTTGTGCTGAAGTAGATAAACCACCGAGCATCTAGTCTGTCAATGTGACGCTGTAGTCAACGCCAGACTGCTTTGCTTGTGGGACGTGCGCGACCAGAAAGGGTCCTTTCCTTTCTAAAAAGGAGTGGGCTCTTGGCCTGACACGCCTACTTGGGGGGATCGCACAATGGGCCCCAGTGAGCCTAAGTGCTGCCCTTTTCGGGCTCCCCATCTATGTCTATGTCTATAGACCTCCTTACAAGTCTAAATTTAGACCATCGCTAAACCCGGCACTAAAGTCTTTATTATTTATATAAACAAAATTAATTGCTGTTTCAAGTATTGCAATTTTCTACTTTATGCAGATGACCTTAAAGTTTACGTGCCTATTACCTATCCTGAAGATTGTGATAAGCTCCAGAATGATCTGGATCGGTGAGGGAAATATTGCGATGCTAATAGCCTTTTTCTGAATATATCAAAATGTACAACAATTAAGTTCTCACGAAATCTAAACCTAATAGTTCCACCCTACCATTTAAAAAATACCCTATTAAATAATCAATACTACCAGAGATTTAGGTGTCATATTTGACTCTAAACTAGTTTTCAATCGAATCGGTCGCTAATTCTGCTGCAGAAATGTTAGGCTAAGTTATACGAGAATGTAGACCCTTCAATAACGTTAAATCCGTCATATGTTTGTTTAACTCCTTTGTTTTAAGCAAATTATGCTTTGCTAGCATTATTTGGAGTTCACTGCAAATTACCTTCAGTAACAGATTGGAGAATATTCTGATATTTCTACCTTTAAAGGATGCCCAATTGAAATGTTATGGTTTACCAATATGATGGAAAGCTGTAAATAAGTAAGATATGTTAGTCACCAGACGCAAAACACTCACCTACTATCGACCCAATAATATCTCTTAATGGTGACTATTGCTAGCTCTAGTCGGGTGGGTTCGGATTCTTCTTTCTCGTTACTCTACCTATACTTCCATATCACAATCTCTTACTTTAGATGTAATATTTAAGTTGAGCGCCACCAAGTTTTAATTTAAGTTAAATAAAACTTGGAAAAAAAAAGTTAGATGCATTGAATCTAACCACTATAAATAGGTAAAGACTTAACTTGATCAATTGAAAACCAACAAGTTGGAAACGAATGACTTTTATTGTTTAATTCACAAAATATTCAGTGACTTAGGACAGGAGCTTAATAGCATCCCAATAAGAAGTAAAGGAATTAAGTTTTCCCTAACAAGAGTTTAAATTTATTGTAAGGTTACACTAACTGAAATCCCAACTAAATTATTTGATTTGGGGTACGTGAATACAAAACCCAGAAGCTTATTTTTATCTATACCACTTCAGATTAATTACATTTGGATTACACAATATAGACAAGAATTAGATCAAATAATCAGTTTAGAATCCCAATAAGTTCTTTTCCCCCCTTAAATGATTGAAGTTTAATTCTAGTTAAAACAAATAATTATGTTACAAAGGATAATGGTTAGGGTTAAATATTAAAAAAAAAATTGATTAGCCACACGCTGAGTGGCAGCACAATATATATCTATAAAATGTCTATTACATAGATTTGAATATCTTGGATATTACCAATAAAACAGCAGTAATTAGGTAGCGCAACGAAGCCGGCTGCGTTTCACCTTACAGAAATTCTGCAGAGTATGCTATATACTAGACACCAGTAATTAAATTAATATGCATAAACAGTTTGATTAACAGGAATAGTACTATATGTTAAGTTTCCAAATATTATACTACTACTTAGCTGAATACTCTAGTCACTAGTGTAGACTGTAAATGGTGGTAAGGCAGGTAACATCCAAGTGTTCCTCAGTGTTCACTATGTCCTACAGCTCCGCTACGTAGAAAAGAAAAGTTCCAATTCCATAAATAACTAGCAGTTAGGAAACCATACTAAAACCTTGCTAATGGTTTGTCTTTAAAGTTCCAAAATAATCCAAATGAACTTCAGAGGTTCAACCTTATACAAAAACCCTGAAATAAGAATTGTCCTATGTAGAAAAAATTCTACAACAAAATTTGGAATATAATTCCAGACAGGCAAACCGCACACAATATATACGTGAATATAATACAAAATTCTTACCTCATTGTAGCTACGAGGGTACCAAAAAAAATTGCTTGATGAGCACCAATGTTAAGATGACCGATGTTAGTGGCACGTGGAAGTAATTAAGACAAAATCGCCATGTTGGTCGTAAAGTTGAAACCCAAAATTTACTAAACCATATTATTCAACTTCACTTCGTCAAATTGGATTCTTCTAATCTCCCATTTGGGATGGAATTTAGTTAACAATAAAAAAAAATTCAGAACATCCGACACTTCCGTCGTTTATGAGACTTGGTGCTAAAAAGAAAGATCTTTTCCTTAGCCCTTCTCACGTACACAAAATGGTTTCCATCACACAATATTACCAAACACGGTAAATTTACATATCCTTTTCTACATTCCAAAACATTATTTGAAAAAAAAAACAACTTTTCTCAGTATCAGCAAAATAATGTTGGTACGATAAATCCACTAAACTAAATATTAACTTGTCAAATTGCAGTTCATTTTATAACAAAAATAGCCTTTATATCCATGAGTATTGGAAAGAGATGAAAATATATTATTACTCCTCAACTAATCTAAGCTACTCTGTATTTTGTCCAACCAAAGAATAACCATCTAAATTTCGACTGAAAAATTTGATGTGAATTCAATAAGAAATTTATTTACGTTGATTCCTTTGGTCTCCATTTTGTCCCGTCATTTTGAATTCGTACCACAACACATGCATAAAATTTGAAATTGATCTAATAAATAGTTTTTTCCAGGCTGTATTTTTAACTATTTCATTAGGCCGTTATTCTGGATTCAAACCAAAATGCTATCAGTTCATTTTTATGTAATAAATGAAAAAATATTTCTTTTAATTTATTATTGATGGAGAAATAAATTAAAATCGAGGCATGTAATTCCCCAAAGAATAGAGAGCGTCTTTAAGCCACGTTCCGCCAATATTGACTATCGATTAGGCTGGGCTTTTTCAGTGCGAAGTCTCTAATACAACTTGGGACGAGCGTAAATATATACATTTTTAGCTAAGAGGCTCTTCTGACAATTGAAAGGCGCACGCAGAACAAACAAAACTGAAAAGAGTCTAGTCAATTTTCTATCTTGAATGCCACCAATTTAAGTAGTAGATCAAACAATTGTATTATTTGAAATTACTTTATAGTTTTTTTTATGGAATTATATAACTAGAAGAAAGAAAAAACACGAAAATAAATGTTAATTTTCTGAAATTAAATGCATAACCCAGGCCAACACACATTTTGGTGCCTGCGATTTTGTAACTGTTCCTGGGTAATTTTTGGATGCAGAATGTAAAAAAGTTCTCAGATTTTGTCTATCAGATCTAGTTTTAAAAAAAAATGTGTATATATTTAACGTTATAACTGTTATAATATATAATATTACTATTGCCAGTTAAAAAAACAAAGACACATGGATTTAAATATTTATTGCAAAAACTTAATTTACATAATTACATTAGTCACTAATCACATAAAAATTTTCTTTTATACGACTTTCTAGAATGGAGTTTACTAGGGCAGTCTCGCTGAAGGCTCCAGCAGTAGTCCGCCATCATGTGGCTATCCCATCGTCCTTGATAACGATCTTCCATAGTTTTAATATCCTGATGGAATCTTTCCCCCTGTTCTTCACTACAATCACCTAAGTTTTCTGGAAAACGATCTAGGTGGCTGTGGAGGTAGTGAACTTTTATACTCATGTTACAGCCGAGAATATTAGAATTTGAAAGCATAGTTTCCACTAATTCTACGTAATTCTCTGCCTTATGATTGCCAAGAAAATTTTGTACTACTTGAACAAATGAACACCAAGCGTTAGATTCAGTCTCGTTCATTGATGTGGTGAATTGTGGATCTTTAACAAGTTGCCTTATCTAAGGACCATCAAATATACCAGCTTTTAGTTTTTCTGTGCTAATGCCAGGAAATTTATGTGACAAATACCCAAAAGAATTTCCATCTCCATTTAAATCCTTCACAAATTGCTTCATTAGGCCTAGCTTGATATGCAAGGGCGGGAGTAAGATTTTTTCTCTTGAAACCAAAGGTTCGTTGATCACGTTTTGTTTTCCTTGAATCATGACATCTCTTGAAGGCCAATGTTTGTTAACCCAGTGCTCATTTTTAGCTCTGCTGTCCCAAAGGCACAAAAAACAAGGATATTTTGTATAACCACTATGCTGTCCAAGGAGATCAATCAACACAAATTCCCCACTGATGTTCTTCGTATTTAATTTTTCTCAAAACTAATGCAATTGTTTCATATTCTTCCTTCATGGTAGTAGAATGATCAATAGGAATTGAGCCATATTTGTTACCGTTATGTAAAAGAACACATTTTAAACTACGTTTTGAACTGTCAATAAAAAGGCGCCAATCTGGAGTGTATTCAGGCAAACCCATTTTTTCTAAGAGCCCTTTTATATTGTTACAGAATACCAACTCATTTTCCTGAGCGAAAAAAGGCAGTAGATCCTTATCTCCTTTACGATAAAATGTAATATTAGTACCTGGACAAAGTAGATTTTTTTCTTTTAATCTGGATGCAAGTACTTCAGTGGATTCCTTTGAGAGATTCAGGTCTCTTATAAGATCGTTGATGTGTCTGTATCATCTTCTCTCAGTTCGAGTAGACTACTGAATGATGGAAGGGGTATTTCTTCCGAATGCGCTACAGGCCTTCTTGCAGAATCTAGATCAGGGTATGTCCATTTGTGTCTATTGTTTCTATTTATGCCTTTAATATTAACGAGACAAAAATAGCAGTCGTCATGATGGTTTCGCGGTTCTCTCCAAACCATTGATACACCAAACTTTAGGCTCTTCCTCTTTCCAGTTGTCCAATGTCGCAAATGTTCAACACATGTTTTACATATGAAATGTGGGGCCCAAGATTTATCTTGGTGTCCTAAATGAACGCCAAAATAGGCAAGATAAGCTCTTTTCACAAAATCAGAAATCGTTTTTCTGCTCTCTTTCAAAGTGTATTCACCACACATATAACAAAAACATCGGGATGATTTACACAGGTACGTCTGCTTGTGGATGCCATTGTTTCAGTTTAGTGTCTTGATACTACAAAACGACCAAAATTTACATAAAATGATAGCACAACTTTACTTGGGAAAACTCAGTAATATGCTAAATCGAGTACAGCCAAGCAGGTATAGAAGGATTGGGTCATAGGCAATTACAGGTATAAAAGTAATTAAGAGCAGTGTATTGAGTAGTTCCTAGTATAGGAATATTTGGTCAGGGACAATTCCAGGTATCCATTTGGTTAATCAGATTCTGTGAATTTTCTATTTTGACGATTAAGTACATATTTATCTCTTTATTTGTTGTCCTTTATCAGAAAAAAATATCAGTTAACCTGTAACCTCAAAAACTAGATCTGATAGAAAAAATCTGGTGGCATTTTTGGAAACAGCACATTAAAAACACCTAAAATCAGATGTTAGATTTCCGGCATCAAATTTTTGTTTTCATTTTGTTACCCTGTGTAATTTAATAGAAGGCTATGGCTATTATTTATGACAACAAACAAAAATAAATGGCAAATATTTGTCTATAGCGTCGGTTTTGGGATCGACTTTTGGTTTATAAAGCAGTTTATAAACGTTCTTTTGGAATATTTATTTAATTGATATTTATCAATTTTTTCGAATAATGGCAGCGTGTGAAAATTATGAAAAATATGATATGCGGTACGTTTTATACAGAGTAATGAAAATTCTGATGTAGGAATTATATTTCCAAAAGTAAGTAAGCTAATATGGCTATGAAAATTTGTATTATCATTATAAGTTTTTGCTTGTTAGATATCCAGAAAGAAGGCAACCGTTTCCTGAGATATTTGCTCCTTTAAAAGCAAATTTAGTGAAACAAGGATCATTTGTTTACCCGCGTTCTAAAACATAGGGGAGACCGGGTCTGGTTGTCACAAGGGTTGGTTGTCACAAATCAAATTAATCGCTACTATGTTAAGCGCCGTTAGAATGGTGAAATTAGAAAAAAAATCTGTTAGGCAAGTAACCAAAGATTTTGATATCAATTATAGAACGTTAGCTCGATATTGCAAAAAAATTATTGATAATGATGTAAACAGTACTGTTACTATGCCAAGTATACCCATCGGATATTGGAAAAACCGGCAAATATTTTCAGACGAACTTGAACATGAATTGGAAAACTATCTTTTGGAGGCCTCCAGCATTTATTATGGATTAAGTCCAAAAGAAGTACGGAAGTCGGCATATAATCTCGGTAAAAATAATAACCTTGATGTGCCAAAAACATGGGAAGAAAATGGGCAAGCCGGTGCCGAATGGTTTACATCGTTTATGAAACGACATAATGAGTTATCAATTAGAACGCCAGAAGCAACAAGCATGGCCCGTGCAAGCAGTTTTAATAAATATAATGTTAATTTATTTTTCGATAACTTACAAACTGTTATTACACGGTATAATCTACAGTCAAAATGATATTTGGAATATGGATGAAACGGGCGTAACAACTGTTCAAAGGCCAAACAGGGTTATAGCTAGGCGCGCGAGGGTTCAAACAAGTAGGAGCAATCACTTCGGCAGAACGTGGGTCTTTAGTGACAGTCGCAGCTTCAATATCTGAAATAGGAAATTTGGTCCCTCCTTTTTTCGTTTTTCCTCGTGTACATTTTAAAGAGCATTTTATACGAGATGGACCAGCTGGATGTCAAGGATCAAGCCACTCTTCAGGGTGGATGACTGAAGAAATCTTTGTTAAGTTTTTAAAGCATTTCCACTCACATGTAAAATCTACTAAGGAAAAACCGTGTTTATTGTTGTTGGATAACCATGGATCGCACCTGTCTATTGACGGATTGAACTATGCCAAAGCGAATGGAATACACATGTTATCATTCCCTCCACACTGCACACACAGGCTGCAGCCGTTGGACCGAGCAGTTTTTAGTCCGTTAAAGAAATATGTTAACGTTGAGATAGACCAGTGGATAATCAACAACCCAGGTTCTCCTCTTACAATTTACAATATACCTGGTATCATTGCAAAATCATTTCCACTTGCGTTCACTCCTGTAAATATTCGGGCCGGATTCAGAGCTTGCGGCATATGCCCGTTTAATAGGCATATTTTTGGTGATCACGAATTCCTTGCCTCGTATGTCACTGATACACCAGCGCCTGCAGAAACAGAGATGCAAGCATATTTCTCTTTAGAAGAAAATGATTCTGTAGAATTGCAACCGACCCCGGGTCCTTCCAACTCTACTTTATCCGAAATAAATAATGACGACAAAAATAGCAAACAAAGTGATAAAAACGAAGTAGTATATATGGACGATTCTTGTAGTCCCCAACCTCAACCAGGAAGCAGCCAACAGCAAATATCTCCATATGCTGTTCGTCCATTGCCAAGAGCTCCACCTAGAAAAAGGGCAACTACGGAAAAAAGAAGATGCAAGTCCGCAATTCTAACAGATACGCCAGAAAAACTACTTATAGAACAAAAGAAACTGGCACAGGAATTAAAGAAAAGAAAGCAAAAGGCAAACACTGTTAAAAAATCAATTTTAGCTGACGATACAAAAAAAAAATAAGAAAAAAAGAAACGTTAGTGTGGATGATGAAGAGGAAAAAACAGAAGAAGACTATTGCATTGTATGTTTAAACCCCTATTCCGAAAGTAGACCAAAAGAGGTTTGGATTCAATGCCATCAGTGCAAGCTATGGGCACACGAAGCTTGTACACCAGGATTTCCGACATATTTGTGTCACAATTGTGATTCGGATGACTCCGACTAATTCCTCATTTTTAGAATATCAAGAACTTGTTTTTTATTTAGCTATTTGTAATAAGAAGGCAGTATTACTTTGTTTATAGGATTATTTTATTTTGTTTTAACTTTGTAAAAGAATATGTTATATTACTTGAAAATTCACATTAATATTCCCTGATTTGCGATAATATATATGTTACTTTTCTTAAATACATATTTTTGAATACCGATAATGTTTTTTTGTTTATAATTAGTCTAAAATACGTATGTGACAACTTACACCATGTGCTGTGACAATCAGTCCGAAGAAGGTGTTGTTGTCACAAAATTATATTACATTTATATAATTTTTTGCAAGGTAAATTGCATAGTAAATAGTAATTTGACTGTGGTGAATGAAGCCTAATAAATGTACTTTCAAAAGACATATACACATAAGTGTTCATATTATAAGAAGATCCTAAAAAATAGACATATGTCTAAAGTGTGACAACCAGACCCGGTCACCCCTACACCAAAGAGAACAGAGAAAGGAAAGAGATACATGTTTTAGGATATATAAAAGCAACACATTCGTCCTCATGTAGAGAGATTGAGAAGAAAATTGGTTTGCCAAAAACTGACGGTTAGAGGATCTAGAAGAAATATAATATCATCCATTCAAATTTAATATAGTGCAATATTTGCACCCTGGCGATACCGAACTCTGGGCACTGTTTTGCCAGTGGTATTTACAACAAATCGATGCTAACGATTTATTTGGCAGACTTGTTGTCTGGTCAAACGAATGGTTTTTTTTCAAATGCGGGAATTTTTAATCGGCAAAATACCAGGAACTGGCATAGTATTAATCAGCATTTAGTGTTTGAAAGGACACTATAAGGACGCTTTGGAGTTGGGGTGTTATGTTTTATTTTGGGCAGATATATTGTTTATAGGATTTTTGAAGCAGGTCTTACAACACGCAGATACCTAGAAATCCTTGAGGAAATTATTCCAAAACTGCTCAAAAATATTCCATTAGCCTAATATAATGCTGTTTACTTTCCTCAAAGATAGATAGGTACCAACGGACCTGTTAGATGGCCTCCAGGATCTCCAGATCTCTCACTTTTAGATTTTTTTATGGGGCTATATTCAAAATGTATATACAACACAATATGACGGCATAGCTGAACTGCGAGAGGAAATTCGTTTAGCCTTTCGAAATCTGCGAATGAGACAACGTTTCTTTTTAGCGCTATTCAAAGAATTACAAAAATGTGACAATTTTGCATTAGAGAAAACGGTCGTCAATTTAAACATTTTCTTTATTTCGTTGATAAAATCTTACATTTAATATCAAGCGTCTTACCAAAAACATTCACAAGGTTCATGAATATTTCTGTCGTGTTTTCTTATTAAAATTACAATAAATATAAATAACATTTAAACCCTTTTACCAAGGAACTCAATTTTGACATAAAAATTGTAAAATAATACTTAAGCCTCATTTAGAAATAATATGAGATCAATGTATTTTGACTAAGCATCAGTGGGAATATCACAATGGCATGTTTTCCACCACAAAACTTAACAAAGCTAAAATAGACACAGGGGAATTGAATTTCATCGCTGTTGAGTTTTTTATAATTCTAGTATTCTAAAAGTGTACCAATATTTCTAACATCCTTTCGCTGATCTGCATTTCTCTGGTTTGAAGTGGGTTAATTACAATAAGCATAACTAGATGGCGTCCACCGTTATGGAAATTTGCAAGTAAGTAACTTTCAAACCTAGCCTCCGACATAATGAGCTGCCGTTTGCCTGACAACGTACAAAAGTTGCTACAAAGATGACTCGTGCAATCTAAGGCAAAACGTCCGATAATAAATCCAATTTGACACAGTCTGATCCCAAGAATCATGATTTCTTAATTGACCAGAGCCGTGAAACCTTCCGTTGTATGTTAGCTAACCTCTATGGGGAGAAAGCCAAGAAGGGTGCCAAAACTTTTGAGGATCTCCGGAACAGCAAGAAGAAGTTACTCTGCCAGTTAATCTTTCTCCTTAGATGCCGAGATGAAGATGTAGTACCGAAATCACTACAGGTGAGACATCACGTTACTTCTAGAACTGCTAAGAATATTTAAAACAGTGCCAGCAATGCGTTAGTTATATAAAAGATTAAGGCGATACGTCGTGTTTTAGATACAAATGCCCGTAAATTATTAGAAATTCACCTGAAATTAGCTTTTAGACTAGATACAACCAACTTGGGACAACATCACCAAAGCACAGAATCCATCAAGAAGTTACACTTAAGCAACAAAAAATAATTGAAACACTCTAAGAGTACAACTTATTATCGAAGCCATCAACCGAAGCAGAACTTTCCGTCCTTTCCAAGGGCCAAAACTTCGCAATAGCACCGAGTAGCATTCCCGTAGAAGACATAGTATCCCCCGTACAAGCAGCAATCAGAATATTACCAGTGGAGCAAGCCGATGAAGTCAGATATGAGACAGCGAAGATCATTAAAAATTCAAAACCACCGAAGTCGAATCTCTCCACAGCCGAAAAAACATCGATGAAGACATTAAATGAAGATGCAAACATTCTGGTCCTTCCAGCAGATAAAGGCAACACCACAGTCGTCAGAACGTTGTTGGACAAGAACACCTACACAATGGAAATTGAAACTAATAAAACCATTCCCTTTCTAGATATGTATGTATAGATTCTTTAGCTCAAAAGAAATCGGTTATTAGCTCACTAGTATTTAGACCTATTTTGATTTCTCTAACATCGGAAACATCGAAACTGATCGAAGCTCTGAGAGGGAATGGCTATTGCACTGAAGATATTGCGCGATCAATTAAAATATAGTAATCCGATTCGACGAAAGGATAATGATAAGGAGCTACCGTTAAGTAGTCTTGTTCTTTCTTGCATACATGGCACTACAAACAAAATACAACGATTACTTCAGCGGTCCAACATACGTACAGGGTGGCCATTTTATGGTGATACAGTACCTTATCTAGAAAACGATTCTACTGTTAATTTGCGAAAGTTTTTATAATAACAACTATATTTGAATTCTTTATCGTTTTTGAATAAATTGAGTTTTTAGAATTTTTTTTAAAAAACATATTTTTTAACAAAAAAGTGTTTACCTATAAAACTGTAATGGAACTGACTAATATCCTAAACATACATTACTAAGGGTTCAATTCAACGAGTTTCCATGCTGGTCTTACCAATTAATATACAGGGTGTTAAAAATGGAGAGCAAAACAAACAGAAATTTAAATGTAAAATTCTCCGGTTTTTCAAATGGAACACCCTGTATATTTTTATTTCATCTGATTCAGCGTTCAATTACCTATCATTACTCATATATATATCCTATACCTAAAATGAACAGTTTCGATTTCTGATTTGACTATTTTTTTTTAATATAAGTAAACAGATGAAGTGGGCTAAAATAAAAATGTCGTAAACTAAGCCTTATTCTCATTTCCTTAACACAGATAGCGACTATAAATATTGTTAGAAAATACAAATAAAAGTGAAATATTATGTAATCTATGTTCTTGTTATTTAATGTTTACGAAAATAAGGGAGAGACAAAAAAATATCTTGTGCCACTCGGTATAACTAATAACTATACGATACGTGAAGTGTAAATAGCCTCCATTTTTCGAATAGCGTTCCTTACCGAATTAGATGCATTAAAATTATTGATCTCTTTCCTGATTTTTATTTTTAACTCATTTCTATTATTAGATCTATTTTTATAAATTTTATTTTTAGTGCACCCCACAAAAAGAAGTCTAAAGGGCTTAAATCAGGGTTCCGTGGTGGCCAGGATATTAAACCATGTCTTCCTATCCACAATGGAAAATGTTGATTAAGGAAATTTACTACCGGTGCAACCGTGTGGTAAGGGGCGCTATCCTGCTGAAAAATGATATTTTGTCGAATATTTGCTGGCAAGTCGTTGATAAGGGGCATGTTTTCATTCCTAAGCAGCTCCAAGTATCTTTCGCCATTTAACGACCTGTCAAAAATATTGGTCCGATAATACGGTCGCAAATAATTCCGCACCACACATTTACGGTTTGACGGCCTTGTTTTTTAATTGCTTTTATTAGATGTTTATTAGTTTGAGACCAGTAATGAGTGTTTTTCCGATTAAAAATACCCGCCGTATTAAATAAAAAAAACACATTTTCGAACTGCCGGTCCTTAATATCACAACAAAAAGTCAGTCTTTCATTAAAGTTTAATTGTGATAATAATTGAGTTGGAAGAAATTTATAAGGATGATAACCATTCACCTGTAGTGTTTTTTGAATACTTCCTTTACTGACACCTGCAATGTCTCTATCAGCATCTCTTTGGGATCTTTCATTATCTTCCTCGAAATAAAGTAAAATCTCCAGTTGTTTTTCCTCAGTGAGGACAAAATTAGGACGATTTTTCTTAGAGTTTTTAAGGACACACATTCGAAAAAATATAGTTGTGGAGGGAACTCGATTATTAGGATATTCCCTCGAATATTCTCTAAGGGTTAACCATGGACTTTTATTATTTTTTATGAAACAGTTGTATAATTTCAAACATTCATCTAAACTATATAAAGCCATTTTTTAACAAATTTCGCAGCAAAAATTTGACAAAAACGACGATCAGATCAAATGTCAACTTAAGTCAACAATTGCATTAGGTTATTTCCTAAGCCTATCTTGATTTTTTTTAGTTTCTGATCCCATTTACTGGCAAAATTTCGGGATAAATCAGAAAACGGCTAAAAAATCGAAACTTCATTTAAGGTATAGGACATATATATGAATAATGATAGGTAATTCAACGCTGAATCAGATGAAATAAAAATATACAGGGTGTTCCATTTGAAAAACAGGATATTTTTACATTTAAAGTTCTGTTTGTTTTGCTCTCCATTTTTAACACCCTGTATATTAATTGGTAAGACCAGCATGGAAACTCGTTGAATTGAACCCTTAGTAATGTATGTTTAGGATATTAATCAGTTCCATTAAAGTTTTATAGGTAAAAAATTAAAAAAAAAAAATGTTTTTTTAAAAAAAATTCTAAAAACTCAATTTACTCAAAAACGATAAAAAATTCAAATATAGATGTTATTACAAAACTTTCGCAAATTAACAGTAGAATCGAAACATGTAATAATATATAGGATGTCCCATTTAAATTAAGAAAGTTGACATGTGTCACGTCAAAACGAAACACCCTGTATAAACAAAAGTGAAATAAATTAAAAATGTAATTGAATCCAAACAACTTTTGCATTTAACTTTTTGTCGTAACTATTACCGTTTTCTAGATAAGGTAATGTATCACCATAAAATGGCCACCCTGTACAATTTTCAATACACATAAGAAGATTGGACAATGCTTGCAATTTCCGAAAGATATTGAATCTTTTCAAACAGAAGGATTATATAAAATTCCTTGCTTCTATGGAGAAGCGAATGTGGGAGAAACAGAACACTCAATATCCACTAGACTTAAGAAACATGAATGATGTATTAAAAAGAAACAAATTGATCAATCTGCTGTAGTTGAACACCAGCATGGCACTGGTTATATTATAAATGTAAAGGAAACCAAGGTTCTAACATCGATTGCAGGATTTTATAAACGAAAAATTAGAGAATGTATTGAAATTTTCAAACACAAAAAAAAATTCAATAGAGATGCTACATCACATGTGGAAATCGATCTTAACACAGGATCGAGGTTCGGCGAGCAAAAGTCGGGTTTAAAAGCCCGCCTGAATCTCCTGAATCTCTTTGAGCTCATTGAGTGAAGTAAATATCCCTGAAGATGCCTGGTGCAACCGAAGACGAAACGTTGGATATTAAATAGAATTTGACACAGTTTAAACCCAAGAACCATGATTTCTTAATTGACCAAAGCCGTGAAAGTTTCTGTTCTAAGATAAAAGACAGTTTATTTTATTCAAAAGGCAATCCACTGTACTGGAAATTGTGCTCATAAAAAATACTACGATATCTGTTACTCAAGCAAAATAGCGGAAACTATGCAATATTAGGCGGGCTGTAATTTAATTAGCTATATAAACGAGGGAACTAAATACTAAATATGAAAATTGGAAACTAAAGAATATAGAACATCTAGGCAATAATTAAAATATGTTTTCCTCTAGTGTTTTCCTACATAGTTGTTTAGTTCCCTATCTGAAATAAAACTCGTGGAAGCAATATGAAACAAACTTTGTCACATTTTATCAAAGTTGCGCTACAATAAATTATACTTGTATATAACAGGCTGTGTTAGAATAAAACTTTCGCAATAAACGGGTTTGCTTTTCGGAAAGTTTTCATAATTTTCTTTTCTTTTTAGATCAGCTATTACAGTTACTATCAGCTGGTGACCACACTTTGTTATTTGGATACATATCAGTGTCAATAAAATTACTAGCCATCCTAGTATTTCCTTTATAAACAACAAACCGATTAAACCAGTTCTCAGAGACATGGAATATTACAGAATTAGAAATAGAGAAATAGAAATATTTATACAATAATGGGTTCATTTAAATGTAAATTAAGAGAATCTCGAATGCACGGACGAATTCAGAAGGAAGACTGTTAAATACTGGGTGGCGAGCCCTATTCTGACCTATTTTGGACTTAAATAGCTCTGAAGCGAAAAAATTTGGAGGTGCAGTTTTCGCTGAATATTTTCAATTTGCCGAAAGTTTTGTTTGAAGCATAGTATGTCATTTTATTTTTACAACCTGTACATTTCTTCAAAATCAAAAGGCCCTTTCCGTTTTCAAAAATGTAATACTTGCTATACTATAGCTTGCTATAGTTACGTTGCAGAATGGTTGACTTATTACGCTCCGAAAAAGGTACTTCAAGTTTTTTTTAAGTAGAAGTGAAAAATATAACCTTAATAATATCCAAATATTATAAATTTCATAGGTGTTCATGACATAGGTATAAAAATAAATAAAAAACAAACTAACATTCTATATTTTATTTTGTATTAGGTGCAAGTGAATTTAAAGTTGTAGATGTAATGTTACAAGCATGTCTTAAATTGTACATCCTATTTTTACGGGCAATATTTTCATCCCCAAATAACTTTATTCTTCAAATATTTACCGTGGAAACGATTGCTGGGAAAATTGTAACCATGGAAAATATCCATTGAATAGAATTATATGGAGATGAAAATATCAGCCCTTAGTATAATAGTTCCATAAACATATGAATAGTCTAGATTTTAGGCAATACTTTTTAATGTTAAAACTAAAAAATAAATTACGTTTTTGGAACTTCGTCAACTTCTATTTGAATTGTATTTACATTACAAAAAAAACAAATGTCTGGAAGTATCATCTGATACAATGATTTCGAACAAATTGCACATCTAATATCTAAATCTGAATATCTTCACACTTCGTTTATAATGAGTGTTTATATGTTCGTGAGAACCATTTCCAAGAGACAATAATTGATGTATGTAATAACAAACATAACATAATGTATTTTTTTTATGTCTAATACCGTACGAACTATCACATAACTTTGAACAATACAAAATATTTTATCTATGAAATGTTCACGAAAAATCGGTACTATAGTTGGCGCATTACCTTTCTGGGATGACGTCATTTTTGGTTATTTTTGTTTGATTTATGTTAACTGACAGTGACAAAAACATTTTGAAAAAACTCATTGTCGTTTCTTTACAACAGTCAATGCCGGTTTTGGTTATGTGTCTTTCAGAATATATTCGTCAAAATTGACATTAAGTTGTTGTGATTCTTTTTAAACTTTTGCAAGATGCCGCGAAGATATAATCAGCAATCACAGCTAATAGTTTTGAATATCTTGGCTTTTTTTCAATTGGAAAAAGAGCAAGCTAAAAATGGAATCCTTCCGCAAACTGATAATATAATTGAACGAGCTTCAAATGCAACAAAACTTAGCCATACAACAATCATAAATATTAAGAAAAGAGGAATAACGAGCGATGAATCCTTTACCTCCAGAATGTCTCAAAAGCAAAAAGAGGTAAAAACAAAAATTACAGATTACTTAAAGAACAAAATAAGAGATACGATCTACTGCATGTATGCGAAAAATGAATATGTTACAATGCAGACTTTGCTTAAAAAACTAAAAGAGATAAATGAATATTTTAATTTTTCCATCACCTCGCTAAGAAAGTACGTAAAAATTATTGGTTTTAAGTGGAAGAAATCAAATAATAGAAAATACTTGATGGATTTGCCCCACATCGTCCACAAGAGAATCAATTTCTTGAGGGAATATGTCAAAAATCAAAATCTAGGACAAGATGCTTATACCACCGTATTTATTGATGAGACTTGGATTTTTAGTAAAGGTTCGTTTAGAAACAGCTGGCAGGATAACACTATGTCTACAAGTTCTAAAAAAGCTAGTGAAGGTCATCGATATATTGTAGTTCACGCTGGATCAAAGGAAGGATTTATTAAGGGGGCCAGTTTAATATTTAAAAGTGGACTAAAAAGCGGAGATTATCATGACAATATGAACAAGCAAAATTTTGAAAATTGGTTTAAAAATCAGCTGGTACCAAATCTTCCTCCAAAAAGTTTGATAGTGATGGACAACGCAAGCTATCATTCCGGCCTTTTAGAGGATATTCCAAGAAAATCATGGACAAAGCAGAGATTGATTGGATGGTTAAAAGAAAAGAACATTGACTTCCCAGAGAGGGCCATGAAGGATGAAATATGGAGCATTGTAGAAAAAAATTGTAACATTGAAAAAACATTCTACCTTGACGAATATGTGAAACCTTTGGGCCACAAAATACTAAGACTTCCTCCATACCATTGTCAATTTAATGCTATTGAAATGGTATGGTCTAAGTGTAAGAGGAAATACGACCAATACATTGCTAGTCTGAAGGGGACACCATCGGAAGTTTTGGCCATGTGGGAAAAAGCGATAAATGAAGTATCTTCAGAGCATTGGAAAAATTATGTCAGCCACACAGAAAGGGTAATCCAAGAAGCTTGGAAGACAATACAGATATGTGATGCTTCAGACATTGCGCCACTTGTAATTAGTACCGACGAAGACAGCAGTGACGATGAAGAATTTAGTTCTGATTCTGAAGACAGTGAAGGGGAGTAGTTTTTATTTTTAAAGTTAGTTAGTTATACATTAATTTCTCTCTTTTAGTTTTTAAAGCAAAGTCTGCATTGTAACATATTCATTTTTAGCATACACGCAATAGATCATATCTCTTATTTTGTTCTTTAAGTAATCTGTGATTTTTGTTTTTACCTCTTTTTGTTTTTGAAACATTCTGGAGGTAAAGGATTCATCGTTCGTTATTCCCCTTTTCTTAATATTTTTTCAGTATTGTCTGTAATTGTATTACATTGCAAACAAAGAATAAGACTAAGATGAAAGAATTTATATTAGTAAAGTCTTATTTGCAAAATAATTTTAGTTTTTGAAGTTATAATAGTTATTTTTGTATTAAGTGTGCAAAATGAGGGTTTTTTTATGGCAATGAGAGTGTCAATTTTTTGCCAGCCATTTTCGACAAGTTGCAGCGCTTTCTGTACAGAAAATGCCAATTTTAAATTCGCTTTAGCCAGTGCTGAACGCACCCCTCCTATCTACATCACTGCATACGTTTAGGTTAGGAATCATCGCTGAAATATAAATAATATAAGAAATACGTTATTTGAAACCAGCGTGACGTCATTCCAGAAAGGTAATGCGCCAACTATAACTCCTTTTTTGTCGTTGCATTTTCATCAGCTTGGTCAATTTCTAGATCTGAATCACCCGATTCAATGTCATTTGAAATAAAATTATTTACGTCTTGAAGCTCCAAACGTTCTCCTTCAGCAAGGTTGACGTTTACACAGTCATAAATGTTCACCACTTCCAATACTTCATCCGGTAAAATTTCGTTCACATTAGCCATGTTTATAGAGTTAAAATGTTCTTAAAATAAACTTTCACTTCACTAAGATTCAAGTTTTTAAATTTCATAAGGTGGCAATAATGTAAAGGAATGGTTTCAGAATTAAATAACAAAATGATTAAGCAATACTCTTTTCTACACAATGGACATGTTAAAAAACTGTCCACGGTCCACTCGACTAAACAGTTAAGGCAAAATTTAAAAAAGTCTAAAAAATGCTAGTAAAATAGAAATTCTTGAGAAAAAAATGAATTTTTTGTTCAAATAAAAAAGTAGGCGTTTGGTCGGAAAACTGGAGATACAGAGAGTGGAGGGTTTAGGAAGGGTCTTGGAACATATACGGGGGTTGAAATTACGAAGTGAAGTTTGCACAAAAAATTTTTTTTTTCTTTAATTTTTAAACTGCTCAATTTTCTTAAATACGGTTTTCAAAATTCGATGTAAATTTTAGGGAAGTAATTTATTTTGAAAAAATATTGTGACAGTTCTCAAAAAAAATTCATTAAGGGTAATAGACGGTCTTTCATATAGAGAGTCTTGCAGGACGCTGTTCAGGGGTTTAAAAATTTTAACAGTTTTTGACCAGTACATTCTGGAAGTATGTCTTTATGCATTCAAAAATAAATTGCTACTTGAGTCAAACAGACCATCCCACAATTACAATACACGTGCTAAAGACCTGCTGTTGCCCGATAGTCATCGTACGTCTTTTTTTCAGAAAGACACTTTATATGCTGCTTGTAAATTTTTTATAAATTTATAAATTTATTTAAAGTCAAGAAATTGCTTTTGGGAAAAAATTGTTATTCTTTTCGGGATTTTTTTGTATAACCAGACATGTTTTTGCTTTACTTTTTTTTGTAGCTTTGACTTTTTCTCCAATCATTGTACAGTGTATATTTTTTTGTATGTTGCACTTTTCAATTGAAGAAATAAAATATTGTTATTATTATTATTATTATTAATAAACCATAAAACAAGTCAACATTTAAATTAAGTTAAAAAGGACAATAAAATTGTAATAAAACTAGTCTATAAAGGAAAAAGTTTACATTTAGTGCAGTGCCTCATTTATGGTATTAACATCCTCAAAAAATTCTCTCAGACTGTAGTCTGGCTCTCTCCTTCAAAAGTGCTTTAAGTTAAACAAAACATTTCATTGTACAAATGTAAAATTTGGTTTTTCGGTCCTGAGGTTTGTTTTAAACCTTGTATCTTAAAAATTTAACACGAGAATATAGAGGCTGTACAAGGTAAGTATACCAGCTTCTCGGAATACCTCCCTGCAGATGTCTCGACATACCATGCCAAATACAATATGTAAGCATTTTTTTTTTGTAATAAAATTATTCGATCTGATTCAACAGAATTTCCCTAAAATATTAAACCATAGATCTATATGTGGTAACATTTTGGTAAAAATCCAATATGGCCAAACAAAATGGCAATTTTCTCAGATTTTGCAGAAACATCAATTATTATGTTGGAATCAACTGGTAACATTTTTGTTACTAATCCAAGATGGCGGCTAAATATTTAAAAATTCAGCCTGAAAAAACTACTTAATTGATTGATTTCAAATTGTGTGTAATAGCTAATTACACTACTCTTATTAAGTAAGCAAAAAAATTACACTACCGAAAACGTCTAACAAACTCAAATAACGTTTCAAAAGAAACCTGGTCCATCATCAATAACCTCAGAAACAAATCAAACCCTGTGACTCAGATCTTGCCAGGGGCTAATGATCTAAATGATTGTTTTATTAATGTAAGCAAAAATGTTACCTCTAGTATCTCGCCAAGTTTGGACCATCTTTCGTTTCTCCCTCCTTCAAAAAATTTAGCTTTTTCTTAAGTCCCGTTAGCAACACTGAACTATTGAAGCTAATAAATAATATCAAAAGTAAATCTTCGTGTAGCACTGATGGCCTATCAATTAGAATATTCCTGAACTTGCCACTCCCAGTCATAGAGGCCCTTACAACATTAATAAATGAGTCCTTTATAAAAGGTGTATTCCCTGATTGCCTTAAAACAGCTATAATTATTCCACTTCATAAAGGCGGCGAAAAAACCAAAGTAGAATTTTGGACAAATATCGGAAACAAGGGTCTAAAATTTTGATGTGTCCAATTAGGCAATTTTTGGAAGCAAAAAAGGCTATTATAGGAAACGTGGTCATTTCGGCACAATCATTAAGACACCATGTTTGTTAATAAAAATCTAAAATGCTTAATTTGATAACAATGCCGGATTATCTTTAATTTATTCCTCTGGTTCATTTTGACCAAGAACATAATATACAATGTGCTGTTGGAAATCACAAAAAAAAATATATTAGCAGCTGTTTTGCTTTAAACAGTTCAAAAATAAAATTTACTGTAAAGTAGCAATAGTTTTAAATATTTAAAAATATTTATTTTTTTTAAGGGGCGTGTGGTTTTCAGAAGTATTTTATCAACTATTATCAGAAATTCTGAGTACACCGATAAGTTAGGCTCATGTTTCCCCACATACCTACTTATTAAATATGCATATTATTATGTCTTTTGTGCAACTAAATTGTTTTTCGTTTAAATATATTTTGTGTCTGTAATGAGTTATAATATTTTCAAATTTATGTATGATTATTTAGTTTATAGTAACACTGAGGCAATTACAAAATCTGGCTAGTTATATAGATACTGATACGAGTTAGATTTTTCCAAATTTACATATCATACACTTTATAAAAGAAAGTTAATAGAATCTATACTAATTGGGTGTTACTATTGTAAATGACATATTTTAAATATATAATCAGTTTTAGTTAGTAAGATACTGGCCTTCTTTATTAATGAAAATAATAATTTTTTCATTTACAATAAAATATTCTGTTTTTTTGGTTTCTTCTGTCAGTCCATTTCACTTATTTTACTCTCTTTTTTCTTGTAAAACATCAATTTAAAACTTTGAGAACATTTAAACTATTAGAAAGTTTCAGTTTACATAGCTTTTTGTTTTCATTTCTCCAAGCTGCTTTTCTTTATGTTTGCTTTGTATGGAATATTAAACAGACATTTTGCTGATGGTTTATATACTATATATATATATATATATATATATATATATATATATATATATATATATATATATATATATATATAAATATATATATATATATATACTGGGTGCGGCAAAACTCCCTCCCTAGTTTCACTAAGGCTTTGTGACGCGAAGCGACGTCGTAGAGGAGCGGGGATGGCCTCGATAGGTGCATGCGGACGGGAAGTTTTCATGTTACAAGGTTTCAGTCGTAAACATGGTGTGGACGAACGAGCAGCGCGCCTTTGCTGTAGAAGCGTACATTCGCCAAAACGGTTCTGTAGTAGCCGCCCAACGTGCGTTTCGTACTCGGTTCCAAATTCCCGCTCGCCAAGCAGGTCCGGACCGAAAATCGATTATGTTGTGGGTGAAAAACTTTCGGGAAACAGGATCTGTTGTCAGAAAGACAGGTGGACGACCTCGAACGGCCCAAACACCCGAAAACATTGAAGCAGTCAGGCGTTCAGTTTTGCAGTCGCCTAAACGCTCCGCTCGTAAACATGCTGCCGCCCTTCGACTTTCTGACCGCTCTGTGAGGAGGATTCTTCATAAAGATCTTCATTTTCACCCGTACAAGATGGTCGTCACCCAAAAATTGTCAGAACGTGATTGGCAGAATAGATTTGTGGCATGTGAAAGAATGATCGAAACTTTACCGCACGATGCGGTTGTTTTCTTCAGTGACGAAGCACATTTTCATTTGTCTGGATCTGTCAATAAGCAGAACTTTCGATATTGGAGTGAAAACAATCCGAGGGAAATCCATCAAAGGCCTCTGCATAGTGATCGTGTAACAGTTTGGTGCGCATTGTCACAAAACGGGATCATCGGGCCTTACTTTTTTGAAGAGAGAGATCGGGCCGTGACAGTCAATTCAGAACGGTATGTGAGGATGATCCAGAATTTTTTTGCCCCAGCCCTTGAAGAACTTGATCTACAGAATGTTTGGATTCAACAGGACGGGGCCACAGCCCACACAGCGCGACCATCAGTGCAGGTATTGAGGGAAATGTTCCCCGGGCGCTTGATCTCCCTGAGAGGTGATATTCCATGGCCCGCATACTCACCAGATTTGGCTCCTTGCGACTATTTCTTGTGGGGTTATGTCAAAGCCGAGGTCTATAAACATCGTCCAAGAACCTTACAAGATTTGAAGGAGGCAATCACCACGGAAATTCGCCGTATACCCCAAGAAATGCTCCAAATTTCAGAGATCTCCTGCTTAGACAATGACGGGCACCACTTGTCTAACATTCTTTTCAAAACAGCATGAGAAAAAAGTCCCATATTGTAGTTTCTGGAAATAAAAAGAAATTTGTTGTATCTCGAATAGTTTTTTTTTATTCACCTGCAAAACTAGGGAGGGAGTTTTGCCGCACCCTATATATATATATATATATATATATATATATAAAATATCAAGACTTCTATGTAAATTACATCTTACATACCTCAATATGTTTTATTCATGATTCATTGGATTACATTTTGTAAAGTATTTTTAACTTCTCTAAATTAAGACAAAAGAATTTTATTTTCGTTTACAAATATTTGGAATTTGCCAGCCTTTCTCTTCTGTCACTAAGGTTTCATTGGATTCTTATTTTTCGGCATCTAGCCAGCTTTGATAATGTCTGGTTTTTTTATTTCACTTATGATTTTGGTTCTGCTTAGGGGCAATTCGCCAGTTCTAGTCGGGGGATACCGAACATTATCGGGTTCTTACTCCCTTCTGCGCCCGCAGTGGACTCCACTGTAATTATTATTTTATTTTATGGCGTTAGGTTGGCGTAAGTTCCATTTGAAGTGAGGAAGAATGGTGGAGGGGAATGTTAAACTTCTTGGAATTTTCTGGAGTTGTTTCTCTTGCCCCTTTCTATTGGCTCTACTTGGAGGTGCAACATGTGGCTTTATAAAAGTGCCTTAATGGACCAGTTTTTTTGAAAGTATTGAAAGTATTTTAGTAATTTCCTTTAAAGTACAGTGCCGTTGAAAAGGCCTATTTATGGACATCGTCTGGACCTAAATTTTGATCCCGTTTTGTTTGGTTCAACATTTGATCAACCACGTAGTAAGCCGATTTTCAAAATAGTTTCCTGCTGTGAGCTAATTCGCAATTATTTTTTATGAACAGAATGGCGTCCTGAATTTTGTTTTGGCTGTCGTTTCCTCGAGAAGCCTTTCTGCAGCCTGGAAATTCCTTTTGTTGGTGACCGTTGACGTCGAAAGAGCCTTCCAGATGACTAGAGGTAAGGCAACGTCTGAATACTTTTGTTGTAACTAACTTGTTTTTTTTACATTCCGTGTCGATTTTATTTTAAGACAAACAATCGTTTGTAGGGTGTCAGGTTAAGAATTCAAGATATGGTTTCGGGATACAGTTTCAAGTTTATGGTGTAATTTTTGGGGTACATAAACCAAGAGTTCTACAATGGTTTTGGAGTTCCTTCCTATAAGAGTACGAGGAATTAATTCTTAATTTTATTTTTATAAATTTTACATATTATAACTACTTTTGTAAAACAGCTTTGGCAAAATATTTTATATTTTTATAACTTTTCTTTCTTTGCGGCAGTGTGGTAGAAGAAAATTCATGAATTTTGACTTCCCTGTGCGCTATTTAATTTAATTTTCATATTTACACATTTGCGTCAGGATGTTCATAGGTTCATGATATAATGGTAATAACATTCTATCATATTTCACATCTTTGATATATTTTACATTTTTACATAGTACTTGCTTGTTATATTTATTTTTATTTCTTAACATCACTTGAATTGTAAAATGTAAACAAAATTTCACGTTTCAAAAATACTTTTATAAAACAACTCTTAAAAAAAAAACAAAGGTAATCATTAAAATTTGACAGTCTGCACTTTACACAGTGTTGAAAAGCCCCCCAAATCTTTATTTTGTCAGCATTTAAATGTCACTGAAGATTTCTTCCTAATTGAGTCACAGTCAAGTAGGTGGTGCAACTTTTAATTTCTAAAGGTGTACCCGAGAACCTGCAACCTACAGCTCTCCGAAAAGATGACTGGCTGCCATTCCCATGTATTGGTAAGTTCATCATAGGGACTTTACGCTATAAAATTTAATTTTATATAAAATGGACACTCAAATATAATTTTGGCCTCAAACTGGATAACATTGTGACGATTTTGCAACCATAAAAACGCAATTCGGTAACATTTCGGGAAAAAGGCGGGATAACATTGGGCATATTTAAGTTCAGTTTTAGAAACGTAAAAGAAACATAGGAAAATCATTTTGGACACAAATCAGTAACAATTTGATCATATTAAAACCCAACTTTAGAAACATACCGGAAATCAAAGTCACACTGTGGACACATTTTAGTGAAAGTAAAGGCACATTTGTTTAAAAACACAGTTGTTATTGAAAAAAAATCGCTTCCTGTAAAATTTCGATGTGCCCTAACAGAACAGAATCATAAAAAAAAACCTGTGTCTCCCTCTTAATTGTTTTGGCTTTCCTACCCGACAATGCTGCGGAGGTTAATTATCTTTGCTTGGGTTCGAATATAGGCCCTCCCTCTGTCGAAATTCGGCTGTTTGTCTCTTTGTATTTGTCTTTGGAATGAAGTTTCTCATGGCTGACTCTGATGAACTTGTATTAAAGTCGCTGTCAAATCTCGTCAGCAGCCGCTCGAGTTCAAACGGTAATCAAAATGGCCCTAAGGAATTTGCTAACGCATGGGTTATGTATGTGGTATTTAATAAGCAGAAACTCCACTATTATTATCGCAGGTACGTTAAGGCTTACAATATTTTATAAAGAAATAATTCAGTTCCTAACGGTCAGCTTTAAAAATGGCCTACAATGTGGCAAAAATGCCGGCCTAGTGAAATGCTAAAAAATTATTACTAGTTTACCTATATTCTAACTCGATATTGTTTCGGACATTTGTAATCGATGAAAATTGATTTATATACTGTTTTTTGTTATATATATTTTTTTATTTTTATGATCCATGTGTGAGTTGGAAATATACAGGAAATAAAATGTTGGTAGTGCACAAAACCAAACAACTGAAAAGTGCTTACGAACTTAATTTCAAGATGGTCTATGTTTGAGTTGTGAATGTAGAATGAACTAAAAAATGAAAATGTCGGTAGTACAAAAACGAACTTAATTTTGAGAAAATAACCGAACTCAAAATAAGTGTTCGCAATTTGCTAGAACTTAGTATAAGACAAAAATAAAGAGGTTCATCGAAACTTTCGCAAAAGTCTGTACGATTTAGCTAACTGGATATGTGGTTGTCGAGTTTCAAACTCATTTAACTGTTATGTTTATTTGTTATTTTCTAAAAACTCGTCGGACTCATTATGGTGCAAAATCGGCGTTAAAGACTTAAAACACTTAAAAGAAAAAATAAAAAACATGCGTTTTCTGCAGATCACATGAAATGTTCGGTGAACTATGCTACAGTCAGAAGTGTTGATATTCGCACTCAGCTAGACACAGCTTATAGAAAATCCCTTAGAGATTTTAATGAAAATGTATCCAAAAATCGTTATATTTTAAACAAAATTATAGATTGGGTAAAATTTTGTAAGGCATTCGAGCTGGCACTACGTGGCCATGATGAAACGGCTTCGTCTGAAAATCCAGGGGTTTTTCGAGGGCTTATAAATTTTGTTGACGAGTTGGGGCAAGATAGATTATCCGCTTTAGCAGTGTTAAATATCGAGAAATCGTTTATAAAAGGAATATGCGTGCAATTTTAACGAACGTGTCACTTAGCATTTTTCTAATTCTAAAGAACGAAGAGTAGACCTGAACTTCAAGAGAATTTAAAGAGAAGATATTTATTTTTATTTTAAGTATGCCTATTTTTAAATATGTTATTGACCTCCCAATATAATTCACTACGAGCCGCCACTGTTCTAGATGCCAAAAATACGTTTTCTTAAATTTGAAGTCAATCGGGTACCAATCGACTTCAAATTTGTGTCGAAAATGGTTTATGACCTGGTAACATTTGGTAAATAAACAATATGGCGGCCTGGTAAAAAATATTTAAAAATTATTACTATAAAACTATTTATCTAAATTGCTTTAAATATTTCACAGAAATTAAGTATTGCATATAAATGAACTAGTAGCAGTTTGGTATGAATTCAAGGTGGCGGCATAATAATTTTTTTTAAATCAGCCTGAAAAACTACTAGATTAATTTCAAATTTTGTGCAAACTTCTGTGTTAACAGTTAATATTTATGGTTCTATTTATGTTATTGCAATTTAAAGAGATTTTTAACAAACCTTTTGTTGTTAATTGTATATGTTAACCATTTGTCGGTAATACAGGATGCTAGATTTCATTTTTAAAGGGCGTCCATTTTAGCTGATAGACAGCTGAACTGTTGTTTTATTTCCGATATACCTTTGCGTAGATCTTTAAGCCCATCATTCCATATTTCCATGAAAATATTTGGTCATCTATTTATTTGATTTATAGAATTATATAGAATATTTTTATTTTATGAAACTTTTCATAACCTCGTGTTAGGATGTATTTGGTTCTAAATTTTTTTTTGTTTTTTTTTTAGGCAACCCAGTTCCTGCTCTTATTCCTATTATTACTACTATCATTACTACACTGTACGGGGTTTTCCCGTATATTTTTCCACCCACCTAGAGAGTTTATTTAAATAGATACAGAAATGTCGTAAATACAAAAGTTGTTGGGTTTTTCATGAAAATTTAGAATATTATATCACTAGTGCAAACATATTATTGGAAATGTCAAATTTTGACAGGTTGTCAGTTTTTTTAAATGAAACACACTGTATATTAAATAATATTCTTGAAGATCTTTTGTTTCTAATTTCAAATATATATACTTTTAATATATTCTGTCAATTAGTTTTGGATATATAAGCGTTTAACCACTAAAATCCGGTTAAATTCCCATTTAAAAATATAGATCCAATAACGTGATTGTTAAGAAGGCCACACCAAACATGTAGGGATCTTCTTCCCTGAATTTTGACCGCCTGAAGAGCTCGCGAGTTTTCTTTTGACCAAAAATGCTTATTTTTCCGGTTAAACATGCCTCCAGTGGTAAATGTTGCCTCGTCAGTGAAAATTATGTTGACATGACAGATTTAGTTGGTTCATCATAACACGTCTTTCTATTTCTTGGCAGAAGTGTAATCAGTCTATTTTATTTTGATCGGTTAATTCTTGAGTAAGCAAAAACTTATATGGCTTATATTTATAATTTTTTAGAACTGAGTGGATTTTATGCCATGATTTGTTAAAAAAAGTGGCTGCATCGGGAATTGAGGGCTCAGGATTTTCTAAAACAAAAATAAATAAGATAAATAAATTATTTTAATACAAAAGCTTCAAAATTACCTTCAAAATATAATAAAATATTTAAATATTCTTTTCGCTTAAGTGTTTTTCTTTCATTCAATTCTTTAGCGATGTTTAATATTGTCTTACAAGTTGGTGTTGATCTATCTGGAAACCATCTATGATATTCGTTACGAGCTATCGATGCATTTTTACTATGTAAATAAAAATAATTCTATCATGTCAAGTTTCTCTTCTTCCGAATAACCCATCGTCCAACGTTTTAGATATTAAAAATGCTCGTAAATAATTACTTTTGACCGGTAAACGTCAAAAAGGCGTCGTTCATTGCAATTGTCTTGACCATGGCTCACTATGTTTTATCGCAAATTACCTTACCATTTCTTCAATGTTTAAACGCTTATACAATGAGGGCATAAAGTCTGGAAACCTTGAGATATGTCAAAAACTATACAAGTTGGGTAAAAAAGTTTCATATAAAAGTTGTATAGTTCCTTACGATTAATGATTCAAAAATGTCTTGAAATATACAGGGTGTTTTAAAATCAAGTTACACGCCAAAACTTCAGAATCTCTAATGGAACACCCTGTATATTATTTCATTTTAAGAATCTACATGAAATTCTGATCATATTTTATTAATCATACCCTATCCCTAAAGTCAACTGTTTTTGAGATAAAAAAATGAGAAAATGGAAATTTGACTTTAAACAAAATTAACTCATTTCCCTATGCATAGTGAAACTTGGTGGATTATTTTAGAACTCCCATAGAAACTGTCATGTACTGACAATAAACTGTGTCAATTTTTAACACATTGTTGGAGAGTTACTTTTTTCCTGATAAAAATGCTTTCAGAAAGAGAAAGAGTAGAGATTCTTATGATGTTTGGATGGGGAGATCGCCAAAGAAATCTTGACGAAGTATGTGAACTTTTTAATAATACGCATCCCGAGCGAGGACAAGCAATTGCAAAATCCACAGTTAGCAAAATTATCAAAAAATTTCGTGATCATGGTTGTGTAAAAGATCTTCCCAGGACAGGTAGGCCAAAACTAGATGATGATATGAAATTGAACGTTTTACTCAGTTATAACGAAAATCCACATTTACCTACAAGTCAAGTAGCATTAGATTTAAACCTTGGTCAATCATCGGTAAAAAATATTCTGCACACGGCAAAGTATCATCCCTACAAAATAAGATTAATCCATGAGACTTGAGTTTTGCGAAAGTATGCAAGAGCGGTGCAACCTGGATCCATTCTTTTGTAGAAATATTTTATTTTCCGATGAAGCCACCTTTTTTCTTAATGGTACTGTCAACCGACATAACTGTAGATATTGTTCTACAGAGAATCCCCATTGGGTTCAAGTGGCTCATACGCAATATCCCGAGAAAATCAATGTTTGGGCTGGAATATTTCAAGATAGAAAGTTTTTAAACACATTTATAGAGTTATATATTTTTTGAAACTCCAAAGTTTTTGTTTTTAATTTACTTTTTATATATATAAATATTTTGGGTAATTTATACTCAGAAATCCTATTAATACTATTATATATATATATATATATATATATATATATATATATATATATATATATATATATATATATATATATATATATATATATATATATATATATATATATATATAGAAGAAAGCCAACAGGAGAATCTAAGAGCTAGTTGGTGAAGTAAAGCTCTTCACGCAAGATTCTATTCAAGCCTGCACCGACCAGAAGGACAACACAAAATGCAGAGTATGTAACGCGGCCGAGGAAACTGTGCAACACCTGTCAGGGGGATGCACACCACTAGCCTCCACTAGGTATCTAGAGAGGCATAACAACAATGGATTTTGTAGAACACCACAGATACACACCACGACCTATAACCGAGAATGACCAAGCAAAAATTTACTGGAACATTCCCATAATAACTGACAGGACAGTGGAACACAACCAGCCGGACGTAGTAATGTGGAACAAAGCGGACAAAACTGCGGTAATCATAGAGTTTGCTGTGCTTCTGGATCACAACATGTCGCAAACATACACGACAAAAGTAAATAATTATACAGCCCTTGCGATAAAAATGAAACTCATGTGGGATCTCGATAGCGTCAAAATTATGCCTTTAATAATTAGCACTAATGGGCTCGTACACGTCAATACCATCAGACACCTGGAAGAACTCGACCTACCCGAAACAGCCATCCTGTGGATGCAAAAAGCAACAATATTGGGTACGGTTGCAATAATCAGGCAAATAATCTTCCCGCACTGACAACTGTGAGTGTCCTTGGCTGAGACCCGGACACCCACAGAAACAAAAACATCCACAATTGTGTGAAAAAAAAAATTATATATATATATATATATATATATATATATATATATATTTTCAGTAATTTAAATTTAAACTTTGCGGTTCGTGCATTATAACCAGTGCATCTCATTGGCAATGCCCGAAGAACGCAAGATTATTATAGGCTGCTGAAATATGATTGGATGTGCACGTGCGCGAAGGCCACATATATGTAATACAAAAATTAACCACGACTTCAAGTTTGGTCGTCCGCACTAAAGCATATATATATTTTAAAATATTTTTACCTCTTTTTTTGTGTGTGTGTGTTCCATGCTACTGCAGATAAGATAAGAAGCACCACAAAGACATCAATTGGGGGCCCCTCACGAACATGACCAGATATTAAAAAGGAAGTGTTTTGTATATGTAAAATTTGATCCACTGGTCGCCGCTATATATGGTTTTTCAACTAAAATTTGTTTTTAGATATTTTAGGTAAAATATAACCTACGCTTTAAATTATAAAAAAAGAATAAAAGAAATCAGTCCACTAAGTTAACCAAAATAATAATTAATAATTTTAGTTCTGAGCTATCACCAATCAGTATTAAAAGTATATATATGTGAAATTAGAAAAAAAGATCTTCAAGAATATGATTTAATATACAGGGTGTTTCATTTAAAAAAACTGACAACTTGTCAAAATTTGACATTTCCAATAATATTTTCGCACTTATGATATAATATTATAAATCTTCGTAAAAAACCCAACAACTTTTGTAACTACGACATTTCCGTATCTATTCAAATAAACTCTCTAGGTGGGTAGGAAAATATAAGTGAAAACCCTGTACGTGTTTTCTAAAAATTACTTCACATACACTTTTTAAGAAACGAATTAAACACCTTTTACAGTTTAATCTTGTGTTTTAGTTGAATATTTTAGATTGTGTTATTTATATTTAAGGTTATTCATGGGACCGAGTTGTCAGCTGAATCTGTTTAAGTTTATGTTTAATGTAACATGAATGGCACCCAAAATTTGACCATTTTTGTTTAAATTGGATTCAGCTGACAAATTCAGTATACAAAAGGCAGTCAACATGTAGGTGAAAAGAGACCTGCTGAGGCATACGTCATATGTCTCAAGGTCTAAACTTAACATTTTTAAATAACTTGCATTATAGTATGATTGCATCTAAAAGTAGTCAAAAAAGTAGAGTAGAAATTTAACTACTATTTTGTTGGTAATTGTTTAACTACAAGGTAGTTAAAAAACTTTTTCCTTAAGCAGTTACTAGTTATACTCGAATAATTTTTTCAAATAGTTTGTCCAAATCTGCTGCAAGGTTTGCCTTTTAATGTCATAAACTAGGACTGCATCTCTTTGATACATACTTTTAGACCAAACATGCCACAAGACCTGGCGCATTACAGTTACGTTTATGTTAGCTCTGTTTGTTTCATATTAGTAATTACGAATCATATATAAAATGGAAATGCAAGCTTTGATTAACACAGTATTCTATAAAAAGCACGAAGCCGAATCTGCCTCAACTAAGTGTCCCGACCAGTTTTTCACACTTAGAATATATGTAACAGAAATGTGCCGTAGTATATATAGGTTATGTCAATATAAATATTAAAACTACTTACATCTAAGTTGCTAGGTTCTTATTTTGATAAAGGTTACAAGTAAGTAATATACAGGGTGTCAATTAAGTGCTTATACAAACTTCAAGGAGTGATTCTTTGACTAATTTTAAGATTTAAAGTTCATATGCACATGGGTCTAAAATGGCTTTGTTTCTGAGATACAGGGCGTTCAAAAAAACAAGTTTATTTGGTTTTTTGCTTATATTTTTGTTAAGGACATTACAATTGAACCAAATTTGGGATTCTGGGTACACTGATGACGAGAAATTCAAATATTAGCTTAGTTTTTTATTTAATGTTAGAGGACGCCAAATACTGTGTTGTTCCTGAATTTAATTAACCGTAACTTTTTTGTGAAGCCTTTTCTGTCACTTTTGACTAGACAGACCTATTCTCCATTCAATTCTACATATAAAAGTTACTCTTAGTATTTGTCGCTAAAAGCAGCCGTTTTAGAAAAAAAAGGGTTTGAAGTTAAATCTGCGTTGAAATTTTTTAAATTGAATCATTTCGGAGATTTTGAAAAATATGCGAAAAAATACTTTTTCAAAATCATGTGCTATGTTACTCTATCACATTAACATATCACAATTACCAAATTCGTGAAAATTGGATAAAAATAATAAAATTGTAAAAATGTGCTGCATCTTTCCTCTGCAGCCGCAGTACACAAGAAAATAGTATAGGTGAATCCATAGCAGGGCTTGGAAAACAATTGAGACGTTTCCATGGTAGCAAAATCAGTGATGGCAGTTGATTTAGAATAAAACAAGCAGTTTTTTATCATTTGGCATTATAAGTAATAATTTATCGTGTGTTTTGTCCAAAATGTACCAATATACCGACGCAGAAATGGCAGATATTCATTTTACTTATGGAATGGCTCGCGGTAATGCACAAGCTGCAAGACGAATGTATCAGGCGCGGTTTCCTCAACGAGTGGTGCCACACGTCTAAACTTTTATTAATATTCACGCAAGACTTTGTGAAACTGGCAGCTTTAAAAGGACAACAGATGTTCCAGGAAGGCCTGCAACAGTTTGAACAGTTGAGATTGAAGAAGCTGTGTTAAACAGAATTGAAGAAAACCCCCAAACTAGTACACGGAAAATAGCTCTTGAATTGAATATTACACACACACTTGTTTGGCAAATTTTAACAACAACTTTATCCTTATCATATGCAACGTGTGCAGGCTCTATTACCTAAAGATTTTCCCCTCAGTCTCGATTTTTGTGTTTGGTTGCGTAATAGATCAGTACGAACCCCGGATTTCTTAAGCCAAGTGCTTTTCACAGATGAAGCCTCGTTTTCTCGAAATTCCATAATTAACTTTCATAACAACCATATCTGGGCTGAGGAGAATCCGAATGCTATCAGAGAATCAATTTTAGGTGCTATTTTCTCTCATTATTTGGGTAGGAATTATCGGTGATCACCTTATTGGACCTTGCATTCTTCCGCAAAGGCTTAATGACGAGGACTATCGAAGGTTTTTGAAGCACGAACTTCCCAATCATTTAGAAGAAGTTGATTTAGAAACCAGAAACAGGATGAGGTTAATGCACGACGGAGCTCCGCCACACTTTAGTGTCGTTACCCGTCAATTTCCGGACGAGAATTACCCTTACTGTTGGATAGGAAGAACTGGACCACAAGCCTGTCCTCCCAGACAGGTCACTGGAAGTCTTTGGTTTATAACAGTCCAGTCCAAAATGGAATTTTAAATCGTGTGCCTTTATTAATCAGACGCCAAGTATATTTGAAAGAGTTCGGCAATCAATATTAAGGTGACTTATTGCATGCGTTGAAGTAGACGGTGGTCAGTTTCAACAATTATTGTAAAATAATGTTATTAACTAGTTTAGTTTCAGTCTTGTAAATGATTTAAGTTTTTTACTTGATAATACAATCAATAAAAGATATATTGTTTTGCTTATTTTTCGAAATCTCGTAAATGATCCAATTTAAAAAATGTCAACGCAGACCCTCAACCAAACCCTTTTTTATCCAAAATGGCTGCTTTTAGCGACGAATACTAAGAGCAACTTTTTTATGTAGAATTAAATGGAGAATAGGTTTGCCTAGCTAAAAATGACATAAAAGGCTTCACAAAAAAGTTATGGTTAATTAAATTTAAGAAGGAAGGAACTGTATGTGGTGCCCTCTAACATTAAATAAAAAACAATATTCAATATTAACAAAGTTAATATTTGAATTTCTCGTCATCAATATACCCAGAATCCCAAATTTTGTCCAATTGTCATGTGTCTTAACAAAAATGTAAGCAAAAAACCAAATAAAATTGTTTTTTTGGACGCCCCGTATCTCAGAAACAAAGCCGTTTCAGTTCATGTTCATATGAACTTTCCATCCTAAAATTAGTCAAAGAATCACTCCTTAAAGTGTGTACAAATATTTAATTGACACCCTGTATGGCAAATAAAAATATTCAAGAAACTTAACTTTTTCGGGTAAAACAAAACTAATTTGTTGACAAAATTATTGGACGTAACAGGCAACATGTAAACAAAGACGACAGGTTTCAACGGTGTTTTTTCAAACTTTCCGCAATGAAATCGCCGCGAAAGATTGAACATTTGGATTTTTAAAGTCGATGGCTCATTTTGTCCCAGAGCCGAATGTTCCCCATTCTTTCCTATGTATTTTACCCTTTGAGAATATTCCTTCGGTGTGTTTACAAAAGTTACTTTAAAAAAAAAACGAAGAATTTATTATATTCTCCAAAATTTCCTATTTATGAATAAATCCTCTGACGTTCCCATCGACTAGTTGATTATACACTTGGGTTGATAAGGAATTATTGTTGTAGCTGATCAAAGAGACTAAAACGCTTGACTAATCCCAACAAAGTTAACTCTACAACATCGAAATATAGATTCAGTCTCTAATATGTAGTGTACGTTGTTTACCGTTTGAGGTTGGATTTTACACGATTGGGGTCTAAAGTTGTGCCGAGCGTATAATGCCACACAAGCAACAAGAAATTAAGACTCAATAATTAAGAATCATAATGAACTCAAATTTACCTTTTTACTTCCCTCGTAAAAGGGAACCATTGAAATCGTGAAAAAATCGCCCTCCGAGATTTTTTCAGATCTTCACGTTTCCTTAGATGGGTTATACTCCGGCCATTTTTTGAAAACAATTGAAGCAGGTATGGAAAAACCAAATATTCTATAAAATGTATTGTATCTAGGATTACAATAATCGCTTGTAAGTCGTTCAAAATTATTCACTGTTATACAGGGTGGTCAATTTTTGCAAAATTACCTTGGATTGAATTTTTTTTAAATGGAACACCCCATATATTTTACTGTCATATTAAAGATAACATCGCCAGCTTTCAGAAAATACCCTATTTGATATCTTTCTTACTAACAGTTTTTTAGTAAATTAACCGTGAAACCAAAATTTACTCATTCTAACAGAAACGGTATTATTTACGTTGCTTAAATTGACTACCTATAATATAAGAATGCCATGATATAATCATAAATAAAAAGAAAGATTGACATTCTTGTCAAAACCGCAAAGTGTCAGAGAATTGGCATCAATTACCATTGTTTTATGACGATAAGCCGAGAAATTGTTAAGTAACAATGAGTTTGAGTACTCCAGAGTTGATAAACATAACTTTTATGTTGGGCGAGTGTCAAAAAAACACTTTACTAGCAAGCAGGGTTGATGCGGTACGATATCCCGATGCCGAAAAAAAACCAAGACCTGAAGCTTTTGCAAGTTTATTAGAGAGGTTTCAAGAAACAGGCAATGTTGCTTTTAAGAAACGTAAAGTAGTTAATAAACCAGTTACCAATGAAGATAATGCTTTGACAGTGTTATTAACAGTGCAAGAAAATCCACACACAAGTACCAGGGAAATTGAGAGAGCTACTGATATTGAACGCACTAGTATTAAACCGATTCTGAAGCAACATAAATATCATGCCTACCACATTGAATTACACCAAGAACTGTATGATCGCGATTACGTCCAACGATAAGAGTTTTCAATTTGGTTTTTAAATACAATTTGGGATAATCCAGGTTTTGTAGATAGGGTGCTGTCTTCAGATGAAGCAACTTTTAAAAGCAACGGCTTGGTTAACAAACATAATCTGCACTATTATTCAACCGAAAATCCACATTGGATTCGTCAGGTGGACCATCAAAATAACTGGTCAATTAATGTTTGGGGAGGTATAATTGGCTCTCATGTTATAGGACCATATTTCTTTGAGGAGCATTTAACGGGACAAGTCTATTTAAATTTTTTGAGAAATGAGTTGCCCGTATTGCTCGAAGACTTACCTTTAATGTAAAGAAATTCCTTATGGTTCCAACATGATGGAGCACCCCCGCATTACCATAGGCATGTAAGACATTTTCTCAATAATTGGAAAGGAGAGCATTGGATTGGACCAGTTAAGTGGCCTGCGAGATCACCCGATTTAACGCCACTAGATTTCTTTTTATGGGGACATGTTAAAGAAGAAGTTTATAAAGAGGTTCCAACCACAGTGGAAGATAAGAAGTTGAGAATAATAAGCAGTTTTCGCAACATTTCAGACCTGACTTTAAGAAAGTGAAACTTTCAAACAAAACGGTGGTTTAGTTGAACATCTTTTATAAGTTTTAATTACATTGTTTTTGTTGATTTATATTAAATTTATTTTTTTTGTAAAAAAAGATCTGTTATTAATACTGTCAAAGCATTATCTTCATTGGTAACGGGTTTATTAATTACTTTACGTTTTTCTGAAAGCAACATTTCCTGTTTGTTGAAATCTCTATGATAAACTTGCAAAAGCTTCTATCTTGTTTTTATTTCAACATCTCATCATCAAGAACAATATTTATTTATTTACTGATGACAATATTCTGACACTTTGCTGTTTTGACAGGACTGTCAATCTTTTGTTCAATTTATGATGATATCATGGCCTCCTAATATTAAATTGTCAATTTTAACAACGTGAATTCAGAGTAATTCGTGTTAAAATGAAGAAATTTTGAGTTCACAGCTAATTTACTGAAAAACTGTTGGTCAGAAAGGTATCAAATATGGTATTTTCTGAAAGCTGGTAATGTTATCTTTAACATGAAAGTAAAATATACAGAGTGTTCTATTTAAAAAAATTCAATCCAAGGTAAATTTGCAAAACTTGACCACCCTGTATAACAGTGAATAATTTTGAACGACTTACAAGCGATTATTGTAGTCCTAGATACAATACATTTTATAGAATATTTGGTTTTTCCATACCTGCTTCAATTGTTTTCAAAAAATGGCCGGAGTATAACCCTTTTTTCCACTTTAACCTCGTCCCATTCCCTTGGTATAAATTTTAGACCCAACTAACCTTATATCAAAATGATCGCAACGAATAGGAGAATGAACTAAAATAATAATATACCGGGTATCCCATTTAAAAAACACAAGTTTGGTTCACCACGAACTTTTCAGTGTATAATGGGTATAATTTTGAAACACAGCGTTCTTGAATATAAATCATATCCCAATTTTTTTTTTCAAATTCCTTTCCGTTTGCCCACAATCGTCCACCCCATCTTGGTTGCACCATATATATATATATATATATATATATATATATATATATATATATATATATATACCTATGTTCCTGAATTACCGATTTAATATAGAGCGGAAATTATCATGTTGCCAGCTCGATCACCCGATCGGTCATCAAATGATGTTTATTTATTTAAGTATACACTAAGTTTTTATTTTTAAGTAAAGTTTAATACGTAAATTATTTTATTTTATTACTCAAGAATCGCTTTTTATTTTTGTGTTCTTCTGCTGGGAGATTTTGTTTACTCTAAAGTAGCAAAGTTTCTTGTCCAAGAAACAACTAAAGTGAAATCAAGCGTCTGTTTTCAAATCTTCAATGATGTCTAGGCATATCTAAACCCTTCCAACTATTTCATATGTTTGCACTGTATATTAACCACTATTTTATATATTTATTTGTACTGGCTGTCCTAAAAACTATGAGCTAACATAGAACGGAAGCTTTCACGGCTTTGGTCAATTAAGAAATCATGGTTCTTGGGATTAGACCGTGTCAAATTGGAATTACTATCCGACGTTTCGCCTTCGATTGCACGAGGCATCTTCAGGGATCCTTACTCCACGAGATCTGAACACTGAATGAGCTCGAAGAGATTCAGGCGAGCTTTTATACCCGACTTGTGCTCGCCTAACCGTGACCCTGTGTTAAGATCGATTTCCACGTGTGATGTAGACCGTAACCCGTATCTCTATTGAAATTTTTTGAATGTTTAAATATTTCAATAGATTCTCTAACTTTGCGTTTATAAAAACCTGGAACTTTGGTTTCCTTTACATTTTTGAAATGGCCAGTGTTATGCTGGTGCTCAGCTACAGCAGATTGAACAATTTGTTTCTTTTTAATACATCGTTCGTGTTCCTTAAGTCTAGTTGATATTGAGAGTTCTGTTTCTCCCACATATACTTCTCCATAGGAGCAATCAATTTTATATACTCCTTCTGTTTGGAAAGGTACAAGATCTTTCGAGGATCGCAAGCATTGTTCAATCTTGTTATGTGTATTGAAGATTGTACGTATGTTGGACCGCCGAAGTAATCGTCCTATTTTGTCTATAGTGCCATGTATGTAGGGAAGAACAACACTACCTAATGGTGGCTCTTTATCATTCTCCTTTGGCGGAGTTGGTTTACTACGTCTTTTAATTGAACGCGTAATATCTTTAGTGCAATAGCCATTCCCTCTGAGAGCTTCGGTCAGTTACGATGTTTCCGATGTTAAAGAATCTTGATCAGAAATCGAAATAGCTCTGAATACTAGTGAGTTAATAACCGATTTCTTTTGTGCTGGATGGTGATGAGAATTTGCGTTTAAGTGTCTATTTGTATGCGTCGGTTTTCTATACACAGAGTGTCCTAATGTACCATTTTCCTTCGTTTAAACACATACATCTAGAAAGGGAATTGTTCCATTAGATTCGATTTCCATCGCGAATTTGATATTATGATGTTGCTGATTAAGGTGGTCCAGAAATATGAGGAGATTATCATCCTGTCCATGAGGCCAAACAACAAAAGTATCATCTACATATCTAAACCAGTGCTTCGGTTTTAGTGGAGCGGCTGTTAGAGCAATATCCTCAAAGGCTTCCATAAAAATATTCGCTACCACAGGTGATAGAGGAGATTCCATAGCTGCCCCTGAAGTTTGTTCATAAAAAGTTCCTTGAAAAATGAAATAAGTAGATGTAAGACAAGCTTCTACTAGGTCTATTAAGTTCTTATCAAGATTATTGTTATCCACTATGTCTGATATAACGGAAATTGAGTCGTTGACAGGAACATTTGTGTACAGTGATTCTACATCGAAACTGACCAAAATATCTTCGGGATCCAACTGGATTGTCTTGAGTTTTTCCACAAAATGTGCAGAGTTTTTAATAAAAGAATCTGTTTTTCCAGTAAATGGATTAAGAAAGTTTAAAAGATATTTACCTAGTTTGTATGTGGGCGAGTCTATTGCACTGACGATCGATCGTGCAAGAGTGGTACGTTGTCCTTGTGTATCTTCGGAAGACCGTAGAACCTGGGAGTCTTTGAGCTGCTTGGTTTTAGTGATTTTTTCTCCGCTGGTGGTAGACTAGATGTGTTGATCAAATTGGTAATGTGTCTTTCTATTCTACTTGTGGGGTGTTATAGGTGTTGTCCAAAAGTTGAGTAACCTTTTTCACATATTCTGTTCTGTCCATGACGACTGTGGCGTTGCCTTTATCTGCTGGAAGTACCAGAATGTTTGCGTCTTCGTTTAAGGTTTTCATTGCTGTTTTTTCGGTTGCGGAGAGGTTCGACTTCGGTGGTTTTGAGTTTTTAATGATCTTCGCTGTCTCATATCTCACTTCATCGGGTTATTCCACTGGTAATCTTCTGATTGCTGCTTCAACAGAAGATAATACGTCTTCTACGTAAATGGTGCTCGGTGCTATTGCGAAGTTCTGGCCCTTGGAAAGGACGGAAAGTTCTGCTTCGGTTAACGGCTTCAATGACAGGTTGATAACTGTGTTCTGCGGAAGTTTCACTGGATTTTTTCTCTTCAGGAAACATGAAAACTGACCGAAGCTCTCAGAGGGAATGGCTATTGCACTGAAGATATTACGCGTTCAATTAAAAGACATAGTAAACCAACTCCGCCAAAGGAGAATGATAAAGAGCCACCATTAGGTAGTGTTGTTCTTCCCTATATACATGGCATTACAGACAAGATAGGATGATTACTTCGGCGGTCCAACATACCTACAATCTTCAATACACATAAGAAGATTGGACAATGCTTGCGATCCCCGAAAGATCTTGTACCTTTCCAAACAGAAGGAGTATATAAAATTCCTCGCTCCTGTGGAGAAGTGTATGTGGGAGAAACAGGACGCTCAATATCAACTAGACTTAAGGAACACGAACGATGTATTAAAAAGAAACAAATTGTTGAATCTGCTGTAGCTGAACACCGGCATAACACTGGCCATTTCATAAATGTAAAGGAAACCAAGGTTCTAGCATCGGTTCCAGGTTTTTATAAACGAAAAGTTAGAGAATCTATTGAAATATTTAAACATACAAAAAATTTCAATAGAGATACGTGTTACGGTCTACATCACACGTGGAAACCGATCTTAACACAGGGTCACGGTTCGGTGAGCACAAATTGGGTATAAAAGCCCGCCTGAATCTCTCCGAGCTCATTCAATGTTCAGATTTCGTGGAGTAAAGATCCTTGAAGTTGCCTCGTGCAAGAGAAGGCAAAACGTCGGATAGTAATTCCAATTTGACACGGTCTAATCCCAAGAACCAAGATTTCTTAATTAAACTATGAGCTATTATCTCGAAAAGTGGTAAACCCAAAAAGTTTAAAAATTGGCATTTTTGAGAAAACCAATCACCTCGTTTTCGAATAGTAAAATAAATGAAAGGGAAGTGAAAAACTTTGAAACTAAAAATTAAATATCGTCCACTGTGATTTTTATTGCTAAAAAAATGTTTTTAATTAATAATAACTAAAAATTTGATTTGTTGATACAAATGCAACTCCCAAACTTTAAACTTTTTAGCTTTATCGGTACCTATTCAGCTTAAGATTCTTCAGACATTTTTACATATGTTCTAGTTCTTATGTGATTGTAATATAAAAAGGTCTTTAGGCACTTACCAATTGACTACTGCGGGATATCACAATTTTTGGGTTAGTTTACCTGAAATATAAAAATCAGACATTAACACAATGGACAAATATATAACTCCCTAAGATATTGGCAGAAAGATACGCAAAATTTGATACCAAAAAAATCTTTACAATTAATTCTCAAAAAATAGTAGATACTTCTGTATACCCATGAGAGGCTAGTAACTTAAAAAAAGATCAAAAAGCTGTAAGAGTTGCCTTATTATTAATTTTATTGTAGCCTGTCTCTGCGCGGCATTGAAAGTTGAGGATGTAGTATTTTATTTTAGCATTAGGTATATTTTCTATAATTTAGTTGATTAATATTTATAAAAAGTAACTTTAATATTAATTGCTATTGCATTCAATTAAGTTTTTTAATACAAAATACAGATCTTATGCGTCAGTTTTCGGAAGGTCGATATCTCAAAAACAGCTTGAGCTATAGAAAAAGAACAATTTCGAGATTTAAACTTTAACACCCTGTATCTCATAAATGAGCCGTATTTTACTAAGTTATATTTGATTCAATATCATTATTTTGACGAGTTTAATCAGCGATTGCTTTTTGACTCATTCATTACCGACCACCCTGTATACAAATTACGGAAGTGTTAAAGTATCGCTTTTGAAATAATATGTATTATATTTTATTATTAAATTCATAGTTTTTCAATATCTACCTGTCATTTTTTCACAGTCAAGCTACATATCAAACCAACTCTTTGCAATGAAGTTTTATTAAATTCCTTAGAGCTTTGGATCGAAGCTCCCCCTTCGTATTCCGGCTTGTAATAAAACTCGACAAGACATTTTCCCGAAAACACTTTTCCTGATGAAAAATTATTAATCTATATTGAATCCAACAGGAATTGACTTATCCCATATTAAAATTTAATATTACTTATCTACATTATAGACAACAATGTTCGACTCCCGACTTCATTGATAATATTTTAAATATAATGATATATTTTAGGAAGTGCAGCTTAAACAATTTATCTTTTTTTAATTCAAATATATTTGTTTGTATGCAGGGTTTCCTTTTAGAAACAATATTCTTTAGTGGTTGATATTTGTTGTAACTGTACTTTTTATAAAATAGACAATTTATTCATCTGTTTAGCTACAAAAAGTAAATAAGATAGGCTAACAAAGGGATGTATGATCCCAACTTAAGTAACAATAAAAGGTATCTTATTTGCAATTTAAACGATTGAACAATAAGTACAAATAGTACAGAATAAAGGACATACATGTTTATAACAAACAAAGTACATGCAGAATATAGTTTAATGAGGTTAACATGTTAAAGAAATAACAGCAGTTACCCTCTGCCCAGCATAAAAGTTTCAATTTCAGTTACAGAATAAAAAGTTTCATTCGATAGTAGCGTTTTTATTTGTTTTTTAAAAGGTGCAATGGTTTTAATCCTTTTTACATTTTCTGGCAGTAAGTCAAATAGTTTGAAACCTAAGTGATGACTAGTTTTTTTAACATATTCATGATTCTGTTTTACAATATAAAAATTTTCTCTATTTCGTGCCGCATAACTGTGAAAGAATCTATACGAAATGAAGTTGTCTTGATTTTGATATATATGCACTAAAAGTTTATATACATAGACACTTCTTATTGCTAGTATTTTTTATATCTTTATTTTGAAAGACTTCATTCAAAGTTTTTGATGATGCCATTTAGATAAAAATTTCAAATTTTGGGATTAAGGTAAGGTCAAGGGTAACTTCTTTTTTGAAACATTTTCATATTCCTGTCATTTCCGGTTTAACCGGAAGTTGGTATCAACTTGCTTATTTTAAATGGAATACCCTGTATTTTATGATTTTTTTGGATTCTACGGAGAATTTTAATGCTATTTTATGTGGCATGTCCTATACCTAGGTTCAAGCGTTCTTAAGATACTTGACCTTGAACCAAAAATGAGCCTTCGGGGTACCAAATTTTAAAATCTCATATTTTTGTAAGTTTCGAAGATATAATCTTCATATTTTGCAGACGATCGATAAATAATCTTAGGTTTCTATTTTTTTTATTGAATTTGTCTATTTTTATACAGCGTGTCCTAAATTCAGCGGCAAACATTCACATTTTCAAATCCGCTAAAGTCTGTTTTTTTAAATGGGACACCCTATAACTTTATGCACTATAAATGTAGAATTTAATTTTCCATCGAACTGTATTAAGGTTCCCTATACCTATTCGTAACCATTTTCGAAATAATCAGGTTTTTATTAAACTATCATATGTATTTGCTAAATGTTTACACATTTCCGTAGTAAGCCATGGAAAAACAATTGTTGTGCTTTTCTATTCAACATGACAGCTGATTTGAAACTTTTAAATTAAAATAAAATAACACTCAAAAGCTGATATTCTTAATTTATTTTATATTCGCGGAGAATGTTACAAAATATTGGAGAGAACGTGCCATATTTTTAATGAAAAACATCCTCATTTATCGCCAATGAACAAGAGAAAATTGAAGAGGATTGAAACGAAATTTTTTCGTTTCGGAAAAGTTAAAGTTATAAAAAATGTAATAAATTGTTTACATTATTTTTAACCATATCTACTAAGTTCGAGACTGTTCTAAACTTGTTTTAGTGAACTTAAAAATTATAGCAATCTAACGATAAACAATAAATAAATAAAATAATAAAATTGAATTATAACAAATGTTCTATATGCTGTCCGTTCATTTGAAGACACATTTCAATTCTTCTTTGTACAGTTGCTGTGGCCCGTTGAATTTGTCCGTTTTCTAATTCGGCAAAAGCTGTTCGTATCCTGTCCTGTAAATCTTGTTGGTTATTTACTAGGGAAGCATAGACTTTACCTTTGATAAATCCCCTTAAATAAAAGTCTAGGGGCGTTAAATCAGAAGCCATCTCCAAGGGCCATTGGGACCAATCCAGCGATCTTCAAAAATTCGAGATAATTGGAGATAAACTGCAGCGGAATTATGTGCTGGTGCCCCATCTAATTGACACCAATAATTTTGCAGCTCACCAATAGCAATTTCTTCTATAAATTCAGAAACCGTCCTTCGTAGAATTTCCAAATACTTACCACTAAAATTTTAAATTGTCTTCATAAATACAGTACCGCACCTGATCATTTAATACTATACCGAAAACATTGAAGCTAAACCTCTCTTGAGAACGCGTTTCGCGTAAAGCGTGCGGATTTTCTGCTGCCCAGAAATGTTCGTTTCTTCTATTTGTTATTCCTTCTCTAGAAAATTTCGCTTCATCGCACAGTGTTGCATTCAATGGACATAATTCAAAATTTTGCCGAAATGGATTTCAATAATTATGGGAATTAACAACTAATAACTATCCAAAGGATGCCGAATAAGCAATAAAAATTTCGCACTGTCAATATTATGATCGAAGTAGGCGAATACGTCGTTTTGGTTGCCATGATAACAAATTTTGATGATATGCTTTTAATGACATTTTTAATGAAAGTTAAGCGTTTAAGGTGGTTTAAGCGAGCGGTAAATTGGAAATGGCGAATAATTTTAAAGGTATTTATCACAATAATGTGTTATTTTCGTGTTTCTACTAATCCTTATCATTTTAATATTTATATTATTGAACAAAACGGATTATTTTAGTTTAGCTAAGGTTTAAGAAAATATATATCAAAATATATCTGAGATCTTTTTTTTTATAAATATATCTACCCTTAGACTTTACTAAAATACAAATATTGTTTGCCGCTTTTTGCCGCTTTTCTTGCAATTAATAATATTATAGGCGAATCACCTGCCATTCAACGAAAAATTTTGTATACTGAATGGGTTGACAGCAGTAAAGACAAAAAAATATCAAATGTGCTGGCGAAAATGCGCAAAGAATTGGAATCTTACAACTATCTAGATAATTTTGAAAAGCTATTATTAGAAAAAAGTAATTTTTTTTGCTTGAACATTGACCGAATGTGGAGAAATTGCAACAGAACGAGAAAAACATTCGAAAATAAGCATGGTGACTGGCTAAATGGAACTATTATTTTTTTGGCATTAGAATCAGACGTTGAGCGAAATTTAGAAAATAATAATTTGCATCTAGGCCCTAATCGTGGGAGGCCGCGAAAGCCTTTTGGGGAGGCATCTCACAAAGTCAAAATACGTCGAGTTGAGGCACTTGTTTCTAATTATTCTGCCGAGGAACTAAGTTTTGCTGCTGAACGATCTGCTGGTCTGCAAAAATCAACTCTTAGTAGTAATAATAAATCCAGTTTATCTAATCAACAGGCCTTGGCCCTATTTTGTAATCTTAATTTATCATATAGAAAATATAATATTTTACGTTGTACAGTAAATAATTTACATAAGAACTGTTTTCCGAGCTACCGTACTCTCCTAAAAACTAAAAATGAATATTTACCGACACAAATTACTGTCACTGAGACATCAGCAGAAGTCAATCTACAGGAACTTTTGCAAAAAACGACTGACAGCATTTTAAAAATTGTACATCCCACTACTTTTTCCGAAACTCACTTTAAATTAATTTGCAAATGGGGATTTGACGGGAGCTCGGGACATAGTCTCTATAAGCAAACATTTAAAGACATAAATTCAACAGATGAATATATGTTTTTAGTTGCATTAGTTCCCTTAAAATTAATTACCTCAAATGGTCAAAAAATTATTTGGTCTAACTCGACACCATCTTCGACGTTCTACTGCAGACCAATCAGATTTCATTTTATTAAAGAAAATGCGAATGTCATCCGCGAGCAAGAAAATTATATAAAAAAAATTAATAAATGAACTATCTATTTATGAAATCCGCGGCGAGAATAATCTTAATGTTTCGTTTAATATGCTGTTTACTATGTTTGATGGCAGTGTTGCTAATATTTTATCGGGAACTAATGCAACATCTAAGTGTATCGTTTGTGGAGCCACACCCAAGGAAATGAATTCAAACAAAGTCCTCAGTAAAATTCCGAACACTGAGAATTATAAATTTGGCTTATCTACTCTTCATTGTTGGATTAGGTGCTTTGAATGTTTAATACACTTCTCATACCGTTTGGAATTCAAAACCTGGCAAATAAAAGGCGACGAAAATAAAAAAATTTCTGAAAATACTAAAAAGAAAATTCAAGCAGAGTTTAAATCCAGAATGGGGTTGATAGTAGATAAGCCAAAGCCCGGGTATGGTTCCACAAACGATGGCAATACCGCTAGGCGTTTTTTTTATAACCCGGAATTAAGTGCCCAAATTACTGGAATAGATAAAGATTTAATTTTAAAATTTTCTTTAGTTTTGAGAGTTTTAGCTTCTGGTTGTGAAATAAATATTGATAGGTTTAGATTTTTACTTGAAGAAACGAGAGCACTGTACCTAGATTTATATGCGTGGTATTTTATGCCGAGTTCGGTACATAGAATATTGATTCACGGGTGTGATATAATTGATTCCTTAGAACTACCAATTGGTCAACTAGCAGAAGACGCGCTAGAAGCAAGACACAAAGAATTTAGAAAAATTCGATTATATAACACCCGTAAATCATCTAGAATATCTAGTAACACAGATATTTTAAGAACCCTTTTATTAACTTCAGACCCTCATATATCTAGTTTAAGAAACATAATATTAAAAAATAAATCTAAGGACTATGACAGAGATATACTGGAATATTTACACATTGATACACCATCATCAAATTCTACATTTTCTTTCGACATTCCTGATGGAATTATCAATGATAATAGCGATGATTCTGATTAAGTTAACACTAATAATGTACAGTTGTGTTCATAAACATGTGGGAGAGCGACTTTAGACTATAGGGTAAAATCAGTTTTTCAAAAAATTTCACATTCAAAAGTCTGGGTGACTGGTATTCTTCGATTTCAGATTAATTTTGAAAAAAATTAATTATAAACAAAACATTTATTAACGGATAACAACACTATTCTGAGTTTGTTATGTGCCAAATGCTGGAAATCTGTTGAATGTGAAGTCTGTGCCACTTCTTTTTGATATTCGAACTATGACATGCAGCTTCACACTATATACAAATGATGTCCCACTTATTTATGAATTCAACTGCACCGTGGTGTATTGGTTGGAATAATAATTACCTATTGATAAAATTGTTTTAGCGCATTTTCCCAAATAACCCCATACCTAACCGTTTTTAATCCATCTTTTGGTAACCTCTGAGGTGTATTTTTTTTAGTTATATTTGTTTCTCGCTGTTTTTAAAGTATTATTTCGTAATATTTGAACCAATTAATCTCCCAGTAAAAAAGCCTTTGTACCAAGACTTCTGCAAGACCCTGTATAATTTTCATACAGATACTTTGATATCTTGTATGAATATTTAGGTAGTACGGCTGAATTTGGAAATAAATTTTTGATTTCAGATGTTAATTTAGCATAATTTATAATTTGATATCAACTTTTAAAAATAAGAATTTTCAAGACCCTGTATAAAAACCAACGTTACTTATTGTGTTACAATATTGAAGATTCATGTATTAAAAGGTAATTCTATCATAATAAAATAATATGTGCTCAATTTTTATGATCGGAACTATTTTTGTCTATTATTCCCTATCTTGTGCAACACTGTGCATCGGTCCAAAATATTTTTGAAAGGAATTGTAGGTCCTCTTGAATTTTCAAAAACATTAATTCGCAAAATTCTACTCGTCGGACGTCATCACCAGGTCTCAAGGCTTGCACGTTTTGGAAGGAATAAGGGTGCATATGATGTTCGCTCAAGATTCTTTGGACAGATGAAGAAGAAATTCCCAAATCGTTTTCTGCAGACGGTATTGAACTTTGTGGGTTTGCGTGGAAATAAGCTAATGTGTTTATTACGTTATCCTCGGCATTTGTCACTGGTTTCTGAACATTTTTTGTAACTTTAACCTTGCCAAAACGCAGAAAGTTCGTTTCTCCTCTTGAATTTTGACTTGTTCATTGGCGGCAAATCAGGGTGGCGTTCATTAAACACACGACACGTTCTCTCCAAACTTTTATAACATTCTCCATGAATATAAAATAGATTGAGAATATCAGCGTTTGAGTATTCTTCCATTTCGATTTAGAAGATTTAGTTTATCACTGACAGCTTTCGATAAATAACGCATACTAATCATCTGTCATATTGGATATTGGATCTCAATTGTTTTTTCCATGGCTCACCATTGGAACATGTAAACATTTAAGCAAATACATATGATATTTTTATAAAACCCAATTATTTCGAAAATGGTTACGAATAGGTATAGAGAACCTTAATACAGTTCGATAGAAAATGAAATTCTACATTTGATAGAGCATAAAGTTAAAGGGTGTCCCATTTAAAAAAACGGACTTTAGCGGCTTTGAAAATGTGAATGTTTGCCGCTGAATTTAGGACACGCTGTCTAAAAATAGACAAATTCAATAAAAAAAAAATAGAAACCTAAGATTATTTACCGATCGTCTGCAAAATATGAAGATTATATCTTCAAAACTTACAAAAATATGAGATTTTAAAATTTGGTACCCAGAAGGCTCATTTTTCGGTTCAAGGTCAAATATCTTAAGAACGCTTGAACTAAGGTATAAGACATGCTACATAAAATAGCATTAAAATTCTCCGTAGAATCCAAAAATATCATAAAATACAGGGTGTTCTATTTAAAATAAGCAAGTTGATACCAACTTCCGGTTAAATCGGAAGTGACAGGAAGTTGAAAATATTTCAAAAAAGAAGTACCCCTTGACCTTACCTTAATCCCAAAATTTGAAATTTTTATCTAAATGGCATCATCAAAAACTTTTAATGAACGGGTTGCGTGAATAACCCTGTATAACAAACAAAAATCTTTTTTGGCTTTTTCGCAACTGAATAAAAATATTTAACTTTAAATTAATTGAAGCAGGATATTTAATATAATTACATACCTCAACATGTAGACTAGTCTGTCTACGGAATGTTTCGATACATAATATAAATAATATTATTTAAGCAAGCATAATTATATCATTTACCTTAAGTTTTTATAGACACATAGTAGTTGCACAAATACTGTATAACAAGTTAAAGAGATCAGCCTCATGATTCTTTTTTGTATAACCAACACTCTGTTTATGTCTTGCGCGCTTCCTCATATTACCAAACCATAGGGCATGACTAGGAATGCATTGGCGTAGTAGACAGTTACTAAATTAGAAACACTTTAAAGATTCTATCATAAAAAACATTTATTTAGTCTCGAACAAACATCATCTATATTCTATAGGCAATTCCTAAAAACTTTAAACTATGGCTAACAGGCAAAGTCATATTATTAAATAAAATGTTTAGATTTATTGGTTGACGCAAATTTGTCTTAAATTCCATATACACAGTCTTTGATAGATTTATTATATTATATTATATTGTTTTTTTACACCAATTTGAGAACTCAGTCAGTGTTATCTTACTTTTTTCCTTCAAAAGATTCTCATTTTTGGCGGAGATGACTATGGTCATCAGCGAACATAAAAACAATGCCACAGGACATGTATTCTGGTAATTCGTTTATGAATAACAAGAAAATTAGAGGACCCAGGACACTGCCTTGAAGGGTTCCTAAGTCACAGTTTGTCGATTATGAAAAAATATTACCTATTTTTATTTTAAATAATATAAAAATTTATTTTAAATAATATAAAAAATATTCCGAAAGCCCTAATACGTACCATTTTTTAATAGCCTAATTAGAACCTTTTATATTGGCAGGTAAACAATTTCATTGTGGGACGGCTAAAATGGGTCAAACGAAAAAATCACCTAGACTGGGTTGTTTAAAACATTAGACATAAAATAAACGTTAAACATCACTCTTCTGTTGAGTTTCGAATTGAGTGGTTCTCTGTGTATCGATAAGAATGTCGAGTCAAACGTGCCGAAGTTGCAAAATTTCTCCTGACAAATTTTGTTATATTTGTAGAGAATTTCTGGTGAAATCACAAGCCAGGCTATTTTCCGAAAATGTAAAAAAAGCCTACTTATGGGACAATCGTGCAATAAATCAGCACTATGTAACAAAAATTTGGCCAGAAAGAAGCGAATTTCAACCTAGATCTCAAAATGTTAAATTTATACCTCTTGTTGGTCCCAAAAGTGTCCTTTTGCCTCCTCTTCACATTAAACTTGGGCCGATGAAAACCTTTGTGAAGGCTTTGAATAAAGATGGTGATGGATTTAAATACCTAAGACAAGTCTTTCCCCAGTTAAGTGATGCCAAATTAAAAGAAGGCATTTTTATTGGGCCACAAATCAGAAAATTGCTGGACGATGTCAATTTTACGGAAAAGCTTACCAGGCAGGAACTCAGAGCATGGAATTCATTTGTTAATGTAGTAAGAGGATTTTTAGGCAACACTATGGATGAAAATTTTGAACAATTAGTTAATGAACTCTTAGATGCCTATAAAGCGCTTGGTGCCAGAATGTCATTAAAAATTCACTTCGTCTATTCCCATCTGTCATTTTTTCCTAAAAATTTGGAAGCTGTTATTGACGAGCGGGCTGAAAGATTTCACGAAGATATCAGAACAATGGAAATTCGGTACCAAGGATGATGGGATCCAGCCATGATGAGTGACTACTGTTGGTTTTTGAAGAGAGAAGGACACCTCATAAACTGGAAAAAATAAAGTTTAATTAGTGTTTTAAGTTAATATTTTTCTCGTTTGCTTTTCTCTTAGATGTGTGGTATGTCTAATAGACCAAAACTGTAAACATAGTCAATAAACAGGGTTAAGAATTTTCTGAAATCATTTTTTCTATAGATATTAAATATCGTAACATTAGATATGGTTTTACAACTCTAACCAGAAAACCCTACGTGCTACAACTTTCTATTTGTCATTTTCGTATTTGGATAGGCCCATTCTATTAGATTATGCTATTCTGATTTGTGTTACATCAAAAAAATTTTTTTTTGTCGGCCAGTGTTATTTTTGTTACATATTAGATTAAAGTTATACATTTTCTTTCTTTTTCTAATACACTTTAATTACTATATTAGTTCAGTACACTTTTTTGTTTAACTTCACTTATTTTGCTGTATAACGATAACAAAATAGACTTTAAGGTCGCGTAATTTTAATGTCAATGTCATCGAAATTATTTACCTCGCATATTTATTGTTTATCTCGTTTTGTAAGCTCACCTGGATTCATTAACCGCTTTACGGCAATGTTACCTATCGACTAAACTCGCTTGTTTACTTAAATGTGTTTTTTTTTCGATCAATACTTCGTTTATCATTGTTTTTGTTTTTTCTTTTGTTTTAATGTCAATTTCGCTTTGTCCATAAAATAATAACAATTTTCCTGCGACAAAAAAGCATACTTTTGTTTGTATGTCTGTTTGAAATAAAACTAATTGTTTAGATTTATTTATCTTACTAACATTACTTACACCTAATATTCTTTTAGATTCAACTGGGAGAGACGGAGGTATAAAAAAGTAGTTTTACTACCATTACTGCTGTTAAAATGTTCACTTAAATTTAATGCTGCATAGAATGGCATTTAAAGTTGACCCTCAATAGGGAGGGTAAAAGCTTAAAAAACCAAAAAAGTAAATTTGTTGGTACACAAGCAACTTTAAAACTGTTTAGCTTTACCACTACTCGAAATATTAGCCCACACTAAGACGTTTCGGACACAATGAATAAGTGTCTAATGCATTTTAAACGTTTAATTTTTAATGGAAACATCAAGTGACCGACGACGTACCAGTCTATACTACCCGGTATTTCTCTTAAATCAAGTCCGAACATAATAGAATTACTCTGGCTACGACACAGTCTCCAATGAAATTTCCCTGTTGAGGCAAAGCTTTTAGCGAACTGTATTTAATTAGAGTCACTGTTCTGTACTCTGAAAGCATTATTTGAGTGGCCTTTTATCCTTGCGGGTTTTTTTCTAAAGGGTTAATTCACTCGCTTTAATTTCAAATCACGCCAAACCAGTCCTGTTTAAGTATATAATTGGGTTCCGTTGAAGAAGTGCTACACTGTCGAATATATACAAGCAAAGGATAAGTATTAATTTATGACAAATAGAAATGTATTGTTTGTTACATTTTATGCCAGTTTTTACTGTAGATTTGTTTATTTTCTTTGTACTTTCCAGTCTTGAGACAGGCACGTAGCCAGGAAGGGCTTAATGGGGTCTGAACTCTCCACCCCCACCCCAAAACAAAAAAATATTTTGGTAAGTATTGTAATCGTGAAAAAATCACCCTCCGAGATTTTTTCAGATCTTCACGTTTCATGTTTTCTCAATTCCATCGGCCTATCTGTCTCTCTATCTGTTTGTCTGTCTGTTCGCAGCGTAGCTAAAGAACTACTAAATCGATTGATTTCAAATGTTGGTCAAAAATTACGGGGCATATGAGGATGACCTGGTAATATTTTGGAAAAAATCCAATATGGCGAAACAAAAAAAAACTGCTTATTCAATATATTTCAAATTTTGCGTAAACATCAAGTATTATGTTTGAACGAATCCAAGATGGCGGAATAAAATGGCAGTATAACAAAATATTTAAAAATTCGGTCTGAAAAAAATACTTAATATATTAATTCCAAATTGTGTGCCATAGCTAATTGTGGTATGTGGGTCTACTATTAAAATTGTGGTGCTAATTCAAGATAGCCGAATAAAATTTTTGTAATACTGAAAAAAATCACCTTCTCACGTTTTACATATCTTTACGTTTGAGTTTCCCTAGATGCTAAAAAATATGTTTTATCAATTCCGTCAACCCGTCTGTCGGTCTGTTTGTCTGTCAGTTCGCGGTACAGCTTAAAAACTAATCCAATTGACTTCAAATTTTGACCAAAAATTAAGAGTCATATGGGTATGATCTGGTAAAAATCCATTAAGGCAAAACAAAATGGCAGCTTAGTGAAATGTTAAACAAATATATTTTGAAAAAACTACTTACCCAATTTATTTCAAATTTTGCAAAATCCTCGAGAATAATGTTGAAATTAACTGTTAAAATTTTGTTACGAATATAAGATGGCCGAACAAAATGGCGGTATAATAAATTATTTAAAAATTCAGCCTGAAATAACTTTTGTAATCGTAAAAAAATCACCCTCTCAGCTTTTATATATCTTTATGCTTTAGCGTCCTTATATAACAAAAACATGTTTTATCAATTCCGTCGGACCGTCTGTCGATCTGTCTGTCTGTCTGTAAGTTCGCGCTATAGCTTAAATACTACTTACCCGATTGACTTCAAATTTTGACTAAAAATTAAGGTCTTTTTTTAAATTTTCGACGTTTCGCAACTTTATTGTCACATCCTCAGTACATATATATATATATATATATATATATATATATATATATATATATATATATATATATATATATATAGTGGGTGGGGCAACCAAGATGGGGTGGACGGTTGTGGGCAAATGGAGAGGAATTTGAAAAAAAAATTGGGATATGAATGATAGTCAAGAACGCTGTGTTTTAAAATTATACCCATTATACAGGGTGGTCTGAAAAGTTCGTGGTGAACCAAACTTGTGTTTTTTTAAATGGGATACTCGGTATATTATATTTTAGTTGATTCTCCTATTCGTTGCGATCATTTTGGTATAAGGTTAGTTGGGTCTAAAATTTATACCAAGGGAATGGGACGAGGTTAAAGTAGATAAAAGGGTTATACTCTGGCCATTTTTTTAAAACAATTGAAGCAGGTATGGAAAAACCAAATATTCTATAAAATGTATTGTATCTAGGACTACAATAATCGCTTGTAAGTCAAGTTTTGCAAATTTACCTTGGATTGAATTTTTTTAAATGGAACACCCTGTATATTTTACTTTCATGTTAAAGGTAACATTACTAGCTTTCAGAAAATACCATATTTGATACCTTTCTGACCAACAGTTTTTCAGTAAATTAGCTGTGAAATCAAAATTTCTTCATTTTAACACGAATTACTCTGAATTCACGTTGTTAAAATTGACAATTTAATATTAGGAGGCCATGATATCATCATAAATTAAACAAAAGATTGACAGTCCTGTCAAAACAGCAAAGTGTCAGAATATTGTCATCAGTAAATAAATAAATATTGTTCTTTGATGATGCGATGCCGAAATAAAAACAAGATAGAAGCTTTTGGAAGTTTATCATAGAGATTTCAAAAAACAGGAATGTTGCTTTCAAAAAAACGTAATTAATAAACCAGTTACCAATGAAGATAATGCTTTGACAGTATTAATAACAGATCTTTTTTTACAAAAAAAATAAATTTAATATAAATCAACAAAAACAATGTAATTAAAACTTATAAAAGGTGTTCAACTAAACCACCGTTTTGCTGAAGGCACATTTCGAGTCTATCCACAAATGAAAGTTTCACTTTTCTCAAAGTCAGGTCTAAAATGTTGCGAAAACTGCTTATTATTCTCAACTTCATATCTTCCACTATGATTGGAACCTCTTTATAAACTTCTTCTTTAACATGTCCCCATAAAAATAAATCTAGTGGCGTTAAATCGGGTGACCTCGCAGGCCACTTAACTGGTCCACCTCTCCCAATCCAATGTTCTCCTTTCCAATTATTGAGAAAATGTCTTACATGCCTATGGTAATGCGGGGGTGCTCCATTATGTTGGAACCATAAGGAATATCTTAACATTAAAGGTAAGTCTTCGAGCAATAAGGGCTACTCATTTCTCAAAAAATTTAAATAGACTTCTCCCGTTAAATACTCTTCAAAGAAATATGGTCCTATAACATGAGAGCCAATTATACCTCCCCAAACATTAATTGACCATTTATTTTGATGGTCCACCTGACGAATCCAATGTGGATTTTCGGTTGAATAATAGTGCATATTATGTTTGTTAACCAAGCCGTTGCTTTTAAAAGTTGCTTCATCTGAAAACAGCACCGTATCTACAAAACCTGGATTATCCCAAATTGTATTTAAAAACCAAATTGAAAACTCTTGTCGTTGGACGTAATCGCGATCATACAGTTCTTGGTGTAATTCAATGTGGTAGGCATGATATTTATGTTGTTTCAGAATCCGTTTAATACTAGTGCGTTCAATATCAGTAGCTCTCTCAATTTCCCTGGTACTTGTGTGTGGATTTTCTTGCACTGTTAATAACACTGTCAAAGCATTATCTTCATTGGTAACTGGTTTATTAATTACTTTACGTTTCTTAAAAGCAACATTGCCTGTTTCTTGAAACCTCTCTAATAAACTTGCAAAAGCTTCAGGTCTTGGTTTTTTTCGGCATCGGGATATCGTACCGCATAAACCCTGCTTGCTAGTAGAGGGTTTTTTTGACACTCGCCCAACATAAAAGTCATGTTTATCAACTCTGGAGTACTCAAACTCATTGTTACTTAACAATTTCTCGGCTTATCGTCAAAAAAAACTTTGCGGTTTTGACAAGAATGTCAATCTTTCTTTTCATTTATGATTATATCATGGCCTCCTTATATTATAGGTAGTCAATTTAAGCAACGTAAATAATACCTTTTCTGTTAGAATGAGTAAATTTTGGTTTCACGGTTAATTTACTAAAAAACTGTTGGTTAGAAAGATATCAAATAGGGTATTTTCTGAAAGCTGGCGATGTTGTCTTTAATATGACAGTAAAATATATGGGGTGTTCCATTTAAAAAAATTCAATCCAAGGTAAATTTGCAAAACTTGACCACCCTGAATAACAGTGAATAATTTTGAACGACTTACAAGCGATTATTGTAATCCTAGATACAATACATTTTATAGAATATTTGGTTTTTCCATACCTGCTTCAATTGTTTTCAAAAAATGGCCGGAATATAACCCTTTTTTCAAATTTAACCTCGTCCCATTCCCTTGGTATAAATTTTAGACCCAACAAACCTAATATCAAAATGATCGTAACGAATAGGAGAATCAACTAAAATAATAATATACCGGGTGTCCCATTTAAAAAAACACAAGTTTGGTTCACCACGAACTTTTCAGACCACCCTGTATAATGGGTATAATTTTAAAACACAGCGTTCTTGACTATCAATCATATCCCAAAAATGTTTCTTCAAATTCCTCTCCGTTTGCCCACAATCGTCCACCCCATCTTGGTTGCACCACCCTGTATATATATATATATATATATATATATATATATATATATATATATATATATATATATTATTTTCTTGGGCGTAAGTTAACTCATTTAGAAGTAAAACTATAATTTAAAAAACCTAATGATACACAACGCAGTAGCAGCCAAAATATACGGTCTTCCTTAGTTGCATAAGCTAACATACCTTTAAGGCCCATTGTATCATGTATCCAATCTCCTTTTTATAAACTGTCGAAATATTTGTCTAATTGTATGTCCAAAATAACAGGAAAAAACGATTATTTTGTTAAAGATTCATTCGAATTTAAACAATTTATTGACAAGGTAAAGATTCCAGACAATCATATACTAATATCTCTTGATGTTGTTTCTCTATATACAAATATTCCGAATGAACTTTTAACTGACATAATAACACAAAAATGGGACGAATTAAAGGGTCACAGAACACATCCATTAAAAGAATTTATAGAAGCTATTAACATTACTCTAAATAATAATTATTTCCAGTATGAGGACAAATATTATCAACAGTTAGATGGTTGCGCTATGGGTTCTCCTATTTCCTCCATTGTCGCACAATTAGTTATGGAATATCTGAACCTTCCTTTTTTTAAAAGATTTGTGGACGATTGTTTCACTGCCGTTTCAAAAAGCCATATTAATGACCTATTAATTGCTTTCAATAATTTTCACCCCAAATTAAAATTTACCATGGAAACTGAAGACAAAAACAAAATTAATTTTCTAGACTTAACCCTAATTAGAAACAAGAAAGGTCAAAATATAAAAACCAAGTGGTATACAAAAAAAACATGGTCAGGGCGGTACTTAAACTTTAACTCCAACCATCCAAAGAATCAAAAAAATAGCGTTATTATAGGTTTAACCGATCGTGCCATCTCACTTACTTCCCCAGAATATCGTCCTGAGATTTTAAAGAAAGTTAATAACCATTATCTGGAAAAAACATACTACAAATTTTTAAACAAAGAACTCATGTTTTTTTATAACTTAAAGAAAGCAACAAAAGAAAAAAATGGTAATACTAAATATGTTGCAATGCCCTACACAGACGGTCTATCAGAAAAAATAAAACATATCTTGTCTAAACACGACATAACTGTCTGTCATAAAGCACAGAATTTACTAAACGGTCTTTTCACTCCCTTGAAAAGCAAAGTAATTAAAAAAAAGAAATCAAACCTAGTTTACTCAATTCCATGTTTAAATTGCCCAAAAAGTACATAGGAATGACAACATAATACTTAGATTGTCGATTAAACGGCCACAAATACACAAAAAATGCATCTACTGCACTTCACCAACACGAACATACAGAAAAACATAAATTCGATTTTAAACAAACCAAAATTTTAGAACCAGAAACTAATTATCGAAAACTCACAAAAAAAGAAATGATACAAATTAAAAAAGAGAAAGGTTCCGTCAACGATAAAAAAGACATCAATAACTTAAGCCAAATTTATTATAATCTGATATCTAAGTAAATTAATCTCAATAAATAAACTACTCCATTCATAAAACCCTGTACATTTCAGTAAGATCACAAACCCAAACTCGGTACAGCAATAAAAATCTAAGTAAATATTAAAAAAAAAAAGAAAAAATGAATCTCGTTTTTATCTACCAGAATTCCAGACGTGTCGAAATTATTGCAATCGCAAAACATTCGTAAAACTGTCATGTTTCCAAGGTACGTACTCTGTATAATATTAATGTTGTTTTAAATGTATTTTTGTTTTCATGATCATAGTTTGTTTTAAATGTAATGTTTTTTGAGTGATTTTTTTTTTAATAATGTTTTAACCAATTTAAATACTAACTATATATGTTTTTATTGTAGAAAATAAATATCTTGAGAAAGCTCAATGTAATGAGCGAAACGACAAAATATTTATATATGGTTAAAGAAAAAAAAACGAAAAAAAAAAAAAGATATATATATATATATATATATATATATATATATATGGTTCTTGCACGAGGCACCTTCAAGGATCTTTACTCCATAAGACCTGAACATTTTTCAGTGTTCGGATCTCATGAAATAAAGATCTCTGAATTTGATAAGGTCTAATCCCAAGAACCATGCTTTCCGTGTGGCAATGTGATTAAATATAAAGCGTAAAAGAAAACTTAGATACTACCAATGGGGAAAGATGGATATGAATTAATGGTCCAATACAGTGGCCCTCAAAGCCGCCAGATTTAACGCCCTTTGATTTCTTATGGGATACTCTGTAACATTTGGTTTATAAAACTTCATTTATAGATACAGAGAACATTAAAAGTTTGTTTCATTAACTTTCACAACGGCACTTTATTTCCAATGTTTCTCTGGACTACTTGATTTTTGGTTAATAACAACAATTTTGTATATTTTTAAAACTTTTATCTTATAACTTTTGAATAAAAAGTGTTGGAGAATTTTCAAATAAAAGTTACTAAAGAAAATAAGAGCTTTTCAGGGGCAGAAAAATACGTACGATCCTAGAAAAACATATGAATGAAGTCACAAGAGGCCATTCTGAAGGCTCTAAATTTTTGTTTGTAATACAAATTACCGATTTTTTGTTGTTGTTTTTATTTAATTCAACAATAAATTTCGAACAATTCATAAAATAATTTAGTCTTTGTAGAAAACATTTCTTAAACGCAAAAATTCCCCATTAATTTACATTTACTATTTTTATTTTCCTCTCGTCCGGAGTAATTATTATTAAAATCTTTTCACTAGCTTGCATCATCCCCTAAATTTAAAGCAGCCAACTCTTGCAGTTAATTTATTAATATTTTTTTTTTCGACAAGCTGCCATTTCTTCGGGAATGACAGCAGAGGCTTCAAACTTGGCAGTTGTAACCAGGGTCGGAAACCCTTCAAAATAAGGTCACTCGACCCTCCTTTCCATTTAACATTTTGGGGGTAAATCTCACCCCCGCTCAGAGGGTGATGTTGCGAAATTGAAAATAGGCGCAAAATGTTTCCCCCTCAAAAGCAAAATCGACGGGTCCGAGCGTTTTATTTTTTTTTGTCTTGGCGACTTGTTATTTGGGTGGATACTTTTAGTTGGGACACCCTGTATATATATATATATATATATATATATATAGCCTGTATTTTTCGTTAGCCCCGAGTTTCTGGTAAAGCCAGTTTACCGATTTTTATATATCAAATTTTGTCTTATAATAAAAAAATTTAGTTAGTTTAAACACGCTTTAAAATTGGAACAGGTATTCTATAATTATTTATTTATTGCCTACAAAATTACAAATGTACTAAAAAAGTAAGGAAAAATGGTGTCAAATCTAATAAAAAAAATTTTAAGTAAAAATTCACTGGCTAATATGCAGGAGCCAGTGGCAAAAGCTCTGAGAATCGGTATAAGGAATGTACAGAAACTTGTGCATGAAAAAAAAAACATAATTTACTTCCGAAGAAGATTAAGAAATGTACACGAAAAAATTCAAAGGCAAAAGACTTAAGTTACAATGCAAAAATGGATATTCATAATGCAATTTATGATTTGTACACGTCAAAGACTAATATAATCCTTCAGAAACTTTTGAATATTATAGACTAAAAAATATCACCATCACTTAAAAAGTCCTAATCTTCTGAGCCGTCCTCAATGGCACAATGATCAACAGATTTCTTTTAGTACTCCGGCACGATATAATTTAATAAATCAAATTGCACTTTATCTGATGTAAGACCATCGTTGACGTGTTTTTCGTAATATGATTTTGTCTCATTAATTAATTCTATTGCGTCAAACTGGCAATGGTATGGCGGCAGTCGTAAAAACCTCATGTCCATTTTCCCGTAATATTTCATCTACGGCATATATTGTTGGTTTTTTAATAGATTTTGCCATAAAAGAAGTTCTAGTTTCAGCATATTGGGTAAAGTATTTTGTTTTTATTTTATTAGCCAGTCATAAATATCACTTTCTTCCAGGATGAAGTAGGTTGTTTATTTAATATTCTTGAATGATAAGATGCATTGTCCAGAATGATAAAAGATGGAGCATCAAAATGTGGAATCAGTTGTTCTCTTAACCACTTTTCAAACAGTTCACAGTTCATATTATCATGGTAGTCCATACTTTTGGATGTTGAAGGAAACAGTAAACTTGCACCTGGGAGAAATCCTGTTGAAGAACCTGCATGCAAAATAATGTACCGTTTTCCCGTTCCACATCCCTTTTTTCTCTTGACACTTTTTACAGACTCGTCCTGTCAAGATTTCGAACCACTTTCATTAGAAAATATCCAAGTCTCGTCTAAAAATATCACTTTTCTAAATTTTGAATTACCATTTTCCGTGTATTTCTTTAAAAACTGGATACGCTGACTTGCTATATGTGGCGACTCGCATAAAAATCTTCGATTACAGTCCTTTTTATATTTTAGTCCAATTTCCAATATGGCTCGATTTTTTAAAGCTTCTTTTAAAACTTGAAGGGTTATATTAGTTTTTGAGGTGTATAAATCGTAAATTGCATTAGGAACATCCATTTTTACATTGTCACTTAAGTCCTGTCTTTTTTCGTGTACATTTCTTAATCTTCTTCGGTAGCAAATTATGCTTTTTTTCATGCACAATTTTCTGCACAGTCCTTATACCGATTCCCAAAGCTTTTGCTACTGGATATTAGCCGGTGAATTTTCATTTTCGTAATATTTTATTAGATTTAATACCATTTTTTTCGGTGTGGATGCAAAAAACCCGAAAATTGTTTTATATTACTCATTTTGTCACTGACTTGTCAATTTGATTTTGAAATGACATCAATGACATGTATATTCAACGGGTTGTTAATCACAGCAAATTTAACCTGGTTGTTATATTACCCTGGGTTGTTGATACAATTTTCCGCATTGGTGCTGGAAAACAAATTTTCTACTCTAAAATATGTGTTGAAAATTAGATTTTCCACACGCTTGTGGAAAAAAAAATGTTTTTATTACATCTACGGAGATAAATAAGAGCATTAAATTTCCTGCAAGGTAAAATATCGAGTTGCGCTCAACCCAAGCAATTAAGCAAAGACAAAATATAATTCCTATTTACGTCTTTCTGTATAATCTAAATCACAGATCTTCATCAAGTCGGGAATAATTTTCAAGAGCTTAACGTAGGAAATTAAACGTAATGTCATATTTTAGCCAAAAACAGATTATACGCTTATTCACTGACGTTTTCGCAACTCGGGGGAATTTATTCTAACTGAATGCGAAATTGCTTTTTATCACATACCGCACCCCCGATTAAATCTGCTGTAACAAATTGGATAACTGCCCCCCCTAACTGAGCGAATCCTTGTTAAATTTATTTTTATAAAATTGGGACAATCCCACTTCTGATTAATTTTTCGTTGCTCATAAATTATAAGGGCAAGCAAAAAAGCTTCTGTTTTTTTTTTTAATTTCGTATGTTATAATATATTCATGGGTTCTTGACAAAATATCGTAAGAGCAATGGCTGAAAAATGAGATTTTTTAATCAAAATGTTATTTAAGGTTACCTACGTATAAATGCAAAATATGTATATAGAGAATATAGGCTAGTAGCACGTTTTTCAATATTAACATAATGTTGGATTAGATCGACAAAAAAGGTTGAAAATTACACTCTTTTTTATATTTTTCGATGTAATTAACAAGTACTGTGATATGTGACATACATTTTAAATGTTTTCTGTGTCGGTTTTATCAATGTATGGTCTTTGAATTTTTTGAATGCAACCTGCGCACACCTGACAAGTAGCATTGATGATGGTGCTTAATTTTTTGTGATTTTAGTCTATCATTGTCTTCCATAATGTTGGTAGTTTTAATGATTCGTCTTTCTAATTTAAATGACCTTGTTTTTCAACTTCTATGGCTTCTCGGATTATTCTGGTCTTATATTGTTCTATATTGGCAATCTCCCTACACCCATCGAAATTTATTTTATGGCCAGTTTCCTGATGATGTAGGAATAGAGCTGAGGTTGTTTGTTTGTTTCTAATACTGAGTTTCCGAAACCAATCTGCTTTGCTTCAATGTGGATAAAACGGTGGCCTTATCTTATAAGAGGATTTTACCACCAAAATATAGCCAAAATAGTAAATATTTAAGAATAGTTGGTAAAATATCTGTTCTCAGTCTTTAGGTCACGATTCTTAGCACAATATTATGAGCTGAATTTTTAATTTTGCGTCACTTGTAGTGTATTATAATAAGAAAATTCGATAAGGCGATTGCCATTGAAAACCAAATAATAAATACAAAAATGTCAAAATCTCGGAAACTATGACAAATAGGTAGAGGACATATTAATAACGAAAGATAGAGTTTTGGGTCACGAATAGTCTAAAATATTAAAATACTAAACATTCCATTTAAAAAAATGAAGATATGATGTTTTTAATTTTTTTAATTTCTCCTACTTATCTCGGACCCCCTGTACAACGCCGACAAATTTTGTTCACGTTGGAAGTCAACCCATACTTTTGTTAATGTTCCTGCCAAAAATCATAATTCTACATCAAAAAGCCAAGGGCCCACGTCGTTTGAAAAAAGGCACTGCAATACATAATTTTTTACAAAATGGCGGATATTAGAAAAACTATCATTTAGATATAGGACATGTTATACAAAAAATGTGTAGAATCACGGGCAGAATCTAAATATGCAAAAATATACAGGGTATCCCATAAGAAAAAACACAACTTTGCTTCGCTACAGATTTTTAAGACACCCTGTATAAATGAAAATAATTTTAGGTTATGTAGCCCGTATTGTGCTACAACTTTTGTATTTGAACTTTTTCTATATCGCTATCCGTTATCAAGATCTCAACCGAGAACGCACTATTGGAACACCCTGCAAAATATACAGGGTGTTCAGTTAAGGGCGTACACTATCTATATCTCAAGAACCCTTGACTGCAGCCAATTGGAAAAAAAAAATTCATGACTAAAATGGCAACGAGGAATCGTCCAAAAATATTTTTAACTTTGCAAATTGGCCGTAAGGGGGCGCAACTGTCAAAATGAAAATACAAATTTAAAATTTGAGCAAAATTACTAAATTAAGATATAAGTTTTATAACGTCATTGGAAAGCTGAGTCAATTTTCTATGAATTCGCTTTAAGCCAAATTTTCATTGGGTTAATAATAAGGGTGGGGGAAACAAATGTGTGTTGTCATATTTAAATCGCTATATCTTGTACACTTCTTAACCAATTTTAATAAACAAGGTGTCATATGAAAGATAATTTTTACATCTCTTAATGGACTTCTGCAGTGATATAAATTAGTTTTAAAAAAAGAAGTCAGATGGCGCTATCCAATGTGGTTAGAGTTTTCTTGAAATTTTTCTAAAATTTCAAATGGATCGGTATGCTTTACCTTATAAATTATAAAAGTGAATTATAAAATCTACATTTTGGCGAAAACCGCATATCGAAATCTTTATTCGTTTCGGAGTTGTTGCTAAATAACTGGTGATAAAAGAAGCAAAAACAAAAAAATCGAGTTTTATGAAGTTAGTATCTGACAAATAAATGATATTATGGAATTAATTAAAGCATGTTAAAGGTTTACTTAATAACCAGATTAAAAAATCTTAATTGAACTAATTGTAAGTAGTAATATTTTTATTTGCCTTCCATCACACTTTATCCAGGCTTTGGACTGGTCCAAACTTTAGCAGACTATTAAAATTTGGAGCGTGTTTAAAGGCCAACGGGCCATAACAAAGCAGAATAACATAACGAGTAACGTATGAAAAACCTTCGTGGCAAAAATACGAAGAAACAGGTAACGAGTAACAAGAACAAGAACAAAATTTTCAGAAAAATTAGGCATTTATGGGATATGTTCAAAATGTTTTCCATCATTCTGAATACAGCGGTACAGCCTTTGTTGTGTTGACGAGACAGCAGTTTTAATTTCCGCCACGGATATGCTGTTTATAGCCGTTCTAATTCTCTCGATCATATTTTCTCGCGTTGTTGGTCGAGTTTTGTAAACGAGATCTTTTATTCTTCCCCATAAATAAAAATCGAGACAAGTTAAGTCCGGTGACCTGGCTGGCCAAAGAAATAAACTTCCTCTTCCAATCCACCGGAAAGGGAACTGCTGGTCAAGGTAGTGACGCACTTGGTTTGAAAAATGGGCAGGACATCCATCGTGTTGAAACCACAAATTTCTTCTTGTCGCGAGGGTCACGTTTTCTAATAACTGTGGCAGCTCATTAATTAAAAATTGAAGGTATAATTCACTATTTAGAGTCCTATCAAAGATAAAAGGCCCGATAATCTTTCCTTCAACAATTCCGCACCATACATTCACTGTCCAACGATGTTGATGGTCGACTTCACGCATCCAATGAGGATTATTATCACACCAGTAATGCATGTTGTGCAAGTTTACTCTACCATTGCTGGTAAATGAGGCTTCATCTGTCCATAGTACTTTATCCAAAAAACGGCGATCTTCCCTTATCATGTTGAGAAGCCAATGACAATAATTTAAGCGATTGTCGAAATCCAAGTCTAGTAAAGCCTGGTGCAAAACAATATGATATGGATGCATGTTAAAATCCATCAAAATTTTATGAATGGAGCCAACTGAAAGTCCCAAGTCCCTAGAAATTTCGCGAATACTAGCATGTGGATCAACATTGATATAAGCTAAAACGTTTATGATATTCGTCTCATTTCTGACTCTGCGATGCCTTATTTGAGTCGAAGTTGGTTGAACTCTGCCAGTTTCTCTGAGTCGTCTTGCCAAACGAGTAAACACGTGCCTGGAATGATGCGTCCGATTAGGGTACTGCAAAGCATACTCCCTTGAAGCTCTGGCTGCATTTCGAAAGCACTCAAAATACACACCATCAAATGCCTCTTCATTTGTAAACGGCATTTTTACTTTAGTAACGGAAACAAGAAGTAAACTTTCTTTCACAAGACAATAAACAAACCAAAATGACAGTTACTGCTTTTATTGCCATGACAACGAGGCGCAATGTGTCTGTTGTTTTTCATGGCTTACTGTGACAGTACAAGGAGGCAAATAAGAAATAAGAACGCAATACCTCATGGTATGACATTGCTTACAATTAGTTCAATTAAGATTTTTTAATCTGGTTATTAAGTAAACCTTTAACATGCTTTAATTAATTCCATAATATCATTTATTTGTCAGATACTAACTTCATAAAACTCGATTTTTTTGTTTTTGCTTCTTTTATCACCAGTTATTTAGCAACAACTCCGAAACGAATAAAGATTTCGATATGCGGTTTTCGCCAAAATGTAGATTTTATAATTCACTTTTATAATTTATAAGGTAAAGCATACCGATCCATTTGAAATTTTAGAAAAATTTCAAGAAAACTCTAACCACATTGGATAGCGCCATCTGACTTCTTTTTTTAAAACTAATTTATATCACTGCAGAAGTCCATTAAGAGATGTAAAAATTATCTTTCATATGACACCTTGTTCATTAAAATTGGTTAAGAAGTGTACAAGATATAGCGATTTAAATATGACAACACACATTTGTTTCCCCCACCCTTATTATTAATCCAATGAAAATTTGGCTTAAAGCGAATTCATAGAAAATTGACTCAGCTTTCGAATGACGTTATAAAACTTATATCTTAATTTAGTAATTTTGCTCAAATTTTAAATTTGTATTTTCCTTTTGACAGTTGCGCCCCCTTACGGCCAATTTGCAAAGTTAAAAATATTTTTGGACGATTCCTCGTTGCCATTTTAGTCATGAATTTTTTTTTTTCCAATTGGCTGCAGTCAAGGGTTCTTGAGATATAGATAGTGTACGCCCTTCACTGAACACCCTGTATATATATATATATATATATATATATATATATATATATATATATATATATATACATATATAGGACAATGAATCTCACGAGACAATCCCAAATCAGATGGGGCAATGGATTAAAACAACGGCAGGATTACATTAAAAACGACTGCTCAAAACAGAGATAAATGACGTGAATTGGGAGAGGCCTATGTCCAAAAATGGACGACGAATAGCTAAAAGAAAAAAATGTTAAATGAACGTTCGGAAAAATTGGACAACTTGCAAAAAACTATAATGTTAAATCACAAAAGTCGGAAATTTTTGACTAAAGCTAACCCCAATAATACCTATGACAAAAATACATGTATATATCAAATACTTTAAGATCGGGTTTCGGTGAACATTATTGGAATAATGACTAGTCCAATGGTAAGGAGCTAAGTTCATTCACAAAGAACAACATTGGAAGAAAACGAAACTTAACAAAGAGGCATTTAATTTTAATAAAAATTTCAATAGAGATACGGGTTACGGTCTACTACCACACGTGGAAACCGATCTTGTGTTCAGATCTCGTAGAGTAAGGATCTCTGAAGATGCCTCGTGCAATCGAAGGCGAAACGTCTGATAGTAATTCCAATTTGACATGGTCTAATCCCAAGAACCAAGATCTCTTAATAATGTTTATTATTAAAATTAATTATACTGCCTAGTATTGATGAGAAAATGGCAAAGAATATTTTTAGAATATTCTGATTTCAGATATCATGTGTATAAAAGTAGATATGTAACAATACTAAATGTTTGTAGGTATTGTCGTTTCAATGTTCAGTAAAATATTATATATATAACTGGTTTAAAGCCGGTTGTAGTACATCATATATCTATTATTAAATCCCTCATGAAAATTTTATTTCACTGATGAATAAAATACCAGAAAATATTCTATAAATTGAAAAATAATTGATAATCCTGTTTTATTTTGCAGCATTGTCCAATTAAAAAGCTCTCGCAAAGTTTCAATTTTGCCATTGTGGCTGTATTTTGCATGCTTGTTTTGTTTGTATCACTATTTATTGGAATTTTATTGTAATGAAATTTTATATAGAACAATACACAAGTATTATCCTAATTTATACAAAAGAGGGCAACAAAGCAGCCTAAAAAGCAAGGTAATAAACTACCATTTATAATTAAATATCTACATATACGTTTTTTTTTTAGTCAAAATTCCATACTCAATATCTGTACTATTACTTAACAAAATTGAATGCGGCAAATACAGGGTTCCCCATAATACACTATCCATTATAATAGCTTAATAAAATTCTTAAAACTTAATAAAACATACATTTTATTACACTTAATTACAATCTACTCTTTGGGATTTACTGTAACATACGACATATCCTAACTTTTAAAAACTACGTCTTTTAAGTGACCGCCATCAACTTCGATGCACTTTTCAAGATTGAACAAGAAATGATTCATAACACGTTGAAACAAAATCTAATTTATTCGCCGGACTTCTTCAACAATTCGGACTTTGATTTCTTGACGAGCTACAAAAACCTTTGCCTTTAAATAGCCCCACAGAAAAAAGTTAGGTGCAGTTAAGTGCGATGACCTAGAAGGCCAATTTAAATCCCCAAATCGACGTCCATTAAACACTTCTTCCAGAACTCTCATAGAGACCCCCTGTACAACGCCGACAAATTTTGTTCACGTTGAAAGTCAACCCATACTTTTCTTAATGTTCCTGCTAAAAATCATAATCCTATATCAAAAAGCCAACGGCCCACGTCGTTTGAAAAAAGGCACTGCAATTCATAATTTTTTACAAAATGGCGGATATTAGAAAAACTATCAGATTTAGACATAGGACATGTTATACAAAAAATATGTAAAATCACGAGCAGAATCTAAATGTGCAAAAATATACAGGGTGTCCCATAAGAATGTGTGCCATCGCCAATGATTCTGTCAACGCGCTAAGTGCCATGAAAATATTTGTTGCTTTAGACCCTTGCTAACAGATGGCGACACGTGTAGGTGCCATGTAGTGTTTATGTTGTTATTTCTCATCGGGTATTTGAAAGAATTAAAACAACACCACTTTTAGATTAACATTTAGTTTTTATTGCGAGCTGAAGCGCGGGCCGTGCAACTTGGTCAGAGAGAGAGACATTACCATTTTTACAAACTTAAGATCTTATCATTAGAAAAAGACAACATGTGAGAGTGAGAGAGACAGATATAACACTTCCCTACAGCCACACATGATTTACTTTGAAAGGGTCTAAGTGCCAGTTAATATTATCGATCGTTATTTTTATTTAGTACGTTATAACTAGTCAAGATGCAAGAAAATCGACAATAAAGGAGGCCAAAGGGCAGCGAAAGTGTGATAAATGAGCGTAAAAGACTTAAGATAAGTGGTGCTGAGTATAAGACCTACAAAGGCAATGTAGTTCCTGCAAAAATTCCTCCATCAAACATGGTAAGATTTAATTTTTATATCAATATTGTAGTTCTAACCTCAATCTTTTTTTGTTCCAGGAAATATGTAAATGTAAGTTCCACTGTAAAGAAGTTACTTTAGAGGAAAGGCGTAACCTCTTTCGGAGTTTCTATTCAATTCTAAATGAAACAAAAAGGAGTATATACCTACTTAGTCTAGTACAAGTCACAGCTGTAGGCCGTAGGCGCCATGGATCCTATGAAAATCCACAAGAGAGCCGCCGCACAGTGGAACGAGGTATAGGGAAATATGGACATTGGCTGTTGTTTTAGAACTATTAGTGTGATTTGGATAATTTTGACCATTTTGAAACGAAACAACCTTTAAAGATTTAAATTCAGTCCCAAATTTGATTTTTTTCAAAATCGAAATACAGGGCGTTGAATAATGCACTGTCTTTTTGGATTTTTTAAAATACTTCAAAAGCGTAATAAATAGTGTATTAAGTTTTGTTACATGTTATGACAACACAAAAATTCATTTTTTCTGATTAAATATTTTTTCAGTTCCACCAGTGGCGTTCGTCTAACAACAGTGTCCAATTATGTTTTGCAAAAAAAATTGTGGATCTAGTAAAAAAATGTTAAAAATGTACATTTGGGAGTTAAAATTAGACCTTCGTCAATAAAATATCGTTGACGTTTAATGTAAATATTAAGCACTTGATATACGAGGCGTTTTAATATAATGTGGTCCACTAAGTAGATACGGTACACAGAGGAAATCTTTATTAATAACCCTATACAAATCGAAATACTGTCATAAATTCGTGTATATACATATTTGAAAACCATATTAAGTATACTTGAAATGGTTGCAAATCAAGCAACCTTTATACAGGTTAAGCAAAAAAATCATTCAAAAGGAGATTACTTTAATTGAAAGTATTCGGGAAAAATATTATTAAGAAAACTTCGAATTAAAATATCCCCAATATATCCAATTCAAAATGCTCCCATTTAAAAAAAAAATTCGAATAAAAAAAAACTTATGAGTTCTTAGTGGCCTACATTGTACTACCATAAATATGGTCAGATTTTATTAAATTTAAGAGAATCCCTGTATAGAACTAATCGATTTACAAACACTAAGTATAGCAGAAAATTATTTTTGATTGAGAAGCTGCTCATTGCTGCTGGATTTTTAATTTTCACAATACAAAGGATATCTCATATAAAGCATTAATTCGAATTTAAATTATTATTTTAAATAAATTCTACTTTACCTCAAGGGAATTCTTCTAGCAGCAATCTGTTCCAAATAAAAGACTTTGCAGTGAATAACACAAAATATATAATAAGGTAGAAACAAACTTAAACACCAATAACGTAGAAAGCTGTCAGTCAAAGCTTATATTATCTAAATAATAACAAGTACACAATTTACTACAAAGCATATTCTTCATTTTTAGAACTATCTAGTAGCAACAATACTTCTGGTTGTAAGTTGTCAACATTTATTTTATTTCTAATTGGTCGGAGATTAGAAATAACTAGATCAGATGAAATTAGTAAATTGTTTAATATATCTTCGTTGGTAAATTTTCTGTTGCATTTCCGGGATCTGAGCTCTCTATACTTTCTGAAGTCTTTGTTTCTAGCTTCTGCTGCTTCCTCTGAAAGGTGCCCAATAGGTATAAATATATCTCTAATTATTTCAGCCCCATGAAATAAGATCTTATGGACCGTCTCTGGCATATAGTACCAGCTGTATAATCTAACATATAGCTGGGCGGTTTGTTTTGCATAGTTGTGAAATGCGTTAACATCTATGTTGCGACCAGAAGCTATAGCCTGTAGTATGACGTAAAATCTTTTGACTAAATGAGTATCCAAACCGGTAATTTCCGCAGATTTTGTAGTATTTCTGAAAAACTTTCTTGCGGTGTTACCGTCATTGGTTGTGCCAAATCCTTGTTTCACCATATCAACGTTTAGTCCCAATTCCCTTTTAAACCTTTCTTGAATAATCATTTTGGTTTTTTTCTTCATATTTTTTTCTTCTATGGTTCTTGCTGACCATTTCTTAAATCTCATATTGTACGAAATATGGAGCAAACATTCAAAAGTTCGTATCCATGCGTGTAGCGAGGACATTCCTAATTTGTAATACTCCTGAATTGGTACTTTACGAGCTATTAAATCCAAATTGTTCATTTCTGTAGGTTTTGCTCCACAAATATAGCAATTCATTGTGGATTTTGATCCTGCTATTGTAGAACAAATTTTACCATCGATCATTGTTAAAAAAATTGTGTGTTTTATAGACGTAGTTTCAGAAAGTTCTGTATCATCCAGTAGATTGATTTCATCTTTTAAAGATTCCCATGCGTTATTTATTACCTCTTTAGATTCTTTTATAAACTGAAAGTTAATTGGGCGACAGTAAAACGGTGATGATGGCCGTGGATTTTCCCAAACAACAATTGACTCCTCGTTAGAAAAAACCAATTTAAGTGGAACATAGGCGGTCATAAAAATACTTGAGTCATCCGATTCACTGTTTTGAAAATTTTGCTTGTAGTTAGATTGGCCAGAAGCGCCATCAAATCCACATTTACCAAAAAGAGTGAGTCGGCCAGTGACACTATTCTCTAATGATTCTAGAATTCTCCTAACTGTGTGATCCAAAAGGGACTGCAAAGTAATTCGCGCAAACGTATCGGTAATCATAATGGAACTTTGTGGAGGGTAGCACTCACGTTTTGCTTGTTGAACCTGGTAATATGACGGATACAGGAAACAACCTTCTAGCTCAGCAGATCTTCGTAAAGTTAAGTAGTCATTTTTTGAAAGTTTTAAGGAAACGTATATTGCTAGTGACTTTTCCTTTGAGTAGGAATGCTTGTGATACTTCTGAATGTTTTCACAAAAATGTCTTACTTTTTCTACGTGTTGGGGATGTTGAGATAAAAATTTAAATATTTTATTTATATCTTCATTTTTACAATTGCTCATTTTGGTAGTTATGGCAAAAGATAATTCTTCCACGTTTTCTTGCTTCAGGAAATTCGTTCTTCTTTTCTTTTGCCTTAACGAAAGATCTTCAAACCTCTTTCGTTTTTTCTGTAAAATATTCGATGCCGGTTTTATTGACTGAGACATTAAGACAAAACGAGGCCAAGCAAAGTCTCGTTTAATCCACAATTCGTTTTTCTTTAGAAAGTAATCATACGTACGGTTACATTATCTCCATCTTTTTGACACATTTAGACAAAATTTTCTTAGGCACTCACTTAAAACGCAAGTCTCCGTTTCACTCAAATTGTCCAAATTAAGTTTTTTCACGGTAACACTCAGTAAAGTTTTAAAGTCACTTAAACTAACGTCCAACGATCTTAATTGTGTAAATAAATTAAAGTTACTTCTTAGTTCTTCCATATTTTACTTGAAATGAATTAATTAAACGTATTTTATAATGCACGCACCAAAAAAATAAGTAATACAATTTTTGACAGCTCATATACTGTGATAATGTAAACAATTTCTCCAAAGCCCACTATGCGCCAAGGCACTCTACGACCTATAAACTCCAAATAGGCGCTTAGTGGCGGCCAATCTTTTTATATTTGTTTTAAGAAACCTTTGAACTCAATAACAGATATAAAAGAAGTTTATGCATATTTAAGCATTTTTTTAAAAGTCAAGATAAATTTTAGTTTTATGCAATACACGTATCGTAGAAAACTTTTAAAAATCATTGGTGCTAAATAAGTGTTGATATTAAAGTAACTATGCAATTTGCAAGCTCATATATCACATAGGATAAAACTATAAAAAATAATATAAGTTTTTGTTTAATTACGAAATTATGCCGTTTAATTTGCAATAGTCAGTTTAATAGGAAAATCAAAAAAATAATTTTCTTCTCAGAAAACACCCCGTGTATTACTTATTAAGTTGTCAAAAAAAAAGTAAGAATTATTTCAAACAAATTTGATGTTTTTAGAAGATATTTATTTAAAAATATATATATCAAGTTAGGAATTTTGCATAATTGCTGTATGTCCATCTAAATACATTGGCTCGATCCACTGTGCGCCGTCAGGCTACTTTATGTTACACAGTACCCGATGGAAAAGGGAATGTTTTTCAAGTATGTCGCAAAGTGTTCTCAGATATTTTTGCTCTTTCTCATCGCAAAGTGCAACTGCTAGCAGAGCGAAAAAAATCAGGAGAAAACGTATTCATGGATAAAAGAGGCAGATCAAATAGAGTAAGAAAATTTGGCGAAGATATCGTTCAACATGTCATTGCACACATAAAGGAATTTCCAAAAGAGGAAAATCACTACAGTAGAGAAAAGTCAAAGAAGGAATTTTTAAGTGCAGATCTAAACATACTTCGAATGTTTTTTGCATTTCATAAAAGATACCCCGACTCCCAAATTAACTACCGTTTTTACAGCAAGGTTTTTAAACAACACTTTCCAGAGCTTAGATTTGGTAGGCCGAAGTCCGACACGTGTTCTACCTGCGACCTTCTTTCTAACAAAATAAAAGCTCATCCTGAAAATCGTGTAAGTCTCTCCACCAAATTAGAGTTACATCATCGCAAAGCGGAAAGTGCAAGGAACTCGATGCAAGAAGATAGTATCGAGTCGCAGAAACCTGACAGCGACACTTTGGTTTTATCTATGGATTTACAGCAAGTTATCTCGATCCCTACACTGACACATTCAGAAATGTTTTATAGTAGGCAGCTATCATGTTATAACCTGAACGTTCACGTTGCTGATACTAATACAGCTAAAATGTGTTTATGGAACGAATCGCAAACAGGCCGAGGAGGTAACCAGATAGGTTCTGCCCTACTAAAGGTCTTGGTTTCTGAAAATTTCACACTAAAGGAGAATCTTTGTATTTGGAGTGATAATTGCAAAGGGCAAAATAAAAACAAGATGATCTTAATAACATTCATCTATCTCGTTGCCACTGGAAAATTTGCCCAAATAGACCAGAAGTTCTTAGTATCTGGGCATACATACCTCCCATGTGACAGAGATTTTGCACATATTTAGAAGCACAAAAGACTAAGTAATTTATATATTTCCGCTAGCATTGAGAAAATGATATAGGAGAGTTGTTACAAAAATCCGTTCAGAGTTATTCACATGCAAGATATTGACTTTAAAGATCTCCATGCATATGCTGATCAATACATAAACACCTTACCATATCTCCCAAGCTTCCTGGTTGCGCGTTTCAAAAGAAAATCCATTCCAGATATTAATACGGAAAAGTATAAGTAGCGTGGCTGCTTGGGAAACATGCAACGTACTCCTTTCCTATTTTCGTTTAGAGGAACCTCTCCAACTGGAGTGTAAATCTCGGATTAGTGCAGCAAAGCTTGCTAATTTGAGGTCCATGCTGGATTATATTCCTTTAGCATATCGTCAGTTTTATGAAGATATTATAGCAAAATCTACTGTAAACGAGGAATGTAGGATAATAATTTTAGTTTTTTGATAGATTTTATACTTACTTGTTGTTTTTTCATGATTTGGATCACCCTTACAACATTACTTTTAATATATTTTTCGTTTATGTAGTTTACTTTCTATGTTTTGCCATTGGCAGTTAGATTATTTTATGTTGTATTTAATAGGGCACTTAGAACGTTTACAAATTTTCGACAATGTTTTTTGATTTTGTATGTTATTACAACGTTTTTGCTTTCTAATTTATGGTAAGAAGTATTGTTAGCTCACGGTTAATCTAAATAAACGTATCTAGTGAAATGGTTTCGTTTTATTAAAACACAAACAAGTTTTTTATCAATATCTCCGTTTCATAGTTTTGGCACTTAGACCCTTTAGAAGTTACACTCTTTATCTATGAACAGTAGACAATTTAATTACGTATTATTAACCAAATGTAACATTCCTTGCGGTGTTTAATACATGGATCTCAGAGCTTATAGACCTAAAATTCTATTCATCCTATAAGCTCAACTTCAATAATGCTTTTGCCGAATCCATCAAGCTAATTTGATTTCATGACTAATTATTTGTTAATTAATAAAGAACAAATTCAAGTTTGGCCAAATCTGGATTTGACGTTTTCGCAGAAGCCTCCCAATAATTGCATATTATGTAGCTAGCGGTAGTGGTTCATTTGATTAATGTATGCAATCTCTGACAAAAGGCATTCAGGTGTATTCTGATTAATAACGATTAATGACTAAAACTGGAAATAATAGTTACCCTAATTCGTCATCCTCGGATCTCCAAAAATGTAAAAGTTCAGGAAATAATAAAAATTAATTGTTTGAATTTTTGCAAATTATAATAATTATTTCAGAAAAATGCTGTGGATTTATTAGATTTTACTGGTAAAAGTTACAGTTAAATGGAGTTACGAGCTAAGCAAATAGTAGAAAAAAAATCGGTAAATTTTCTTTGCGCGGAACTGGATATAAATCTTTTTCTTGGAGGAGTAGTGAAGTTTGACTATTCCTTTTTGGAAATTTTATCCCAAGGTTCAAAAGCTGGTATTTTTTAACCACCATACTTTAACTACAATAACAATATTTGGAATTGCAGAACATGTTGAGTAAAGGAGAATTGTTAAGATCTATTTGGTTGTTAAGTAATAAATTTATACCTTTTAGCCAGTTTAGTTTAGTTTAGAACTTTTCAATAAATTTAATTTACGGCCTTTATTATCTACATGGAGGATCTTAAATTCGTTGTTAAACACACAAACTTTTATGTGGAGAGATATTCCACAATAGCTAGATATGACAGAAATAACTCAGCTCATGGAGGAACACTGATTCTTTCTCAAAATGGGGATTTCGTCTCGGTAACTAAGTATGACCATTTGTTAGTGGATAACTTTTTTGAATTTTCTATAGTACATAATCAAAACTTCTCTCTCTCTCTCTGATGTACAATCTTTCTTTGATTACCTGCTAAATTTGCTAGAGAGTTTACCAGTAAAATGCAGGAAAGTTCTATGCGGGGACCTTAATATTGACTATACTACTGTTTGTGCCACTCAGAAATATTTCATTTCTATATTCGACTCTTTTGGTCTTGCAATGCATGTATCGTCTTCAATTAGAATTTCACAATACTCTTCTTCTATCATTATGTAACGTCCGATTTTTCCCCATCAGATGTTTAATCTCAGGTTTGTAGCACAGGTCTTTCCGATCACGAAGTAATATTTTCCAAATTTAGTATTCTTCTTAAGCCCTTACAGAGAACTCGCCATAGGTGCAGACTTTTCTCGCCCGCCAATTTTTCAATATTTCGTAATATTTGCTTAAACACCGACTGGAATTTTGAATTTGAAAATGTTAACTGAAATTTTAGAGCTTTCTTAAATAAAATTTTTAGTACTTTTAATAAGGCCCTCCTACTTAAGACTATCAAACCTAAGCCGGCAGGGGCGTGCGGTGAATTTTTAAGAAAGGAAAGCAATTTTTAGAAACTTACCTATTTGTAATGTAATTCGATTCTTGGATCATTTTTTACAAATTCGTCAATGACGTCATCATAAAAACGTCGATGCTGCCGAAATATTTTAGAGAAGTTTATTTTCAATGGACAACAGCGATGTATGCGAAAGTCTCTACTGCCCCGTTGAATTTCTCACGAAATTAAAGTGTTGAAAAATTGCGTTCTACTGATGAACTTGTGCAGGTATTGTCAATACTAATTCACACAATTTTGACACTTCAGTGTAGGCATCTTCCAGCTCCTTGTCTTTTAAAAATAGCGTTATTTTTTGCGCTAATATCAGTTTCGTAAATCACTTTTAGTTCAGACCGCATTAACACTTGGTCGAACAACTGGCCATAATGAAGAAGAAGAGATTTAGACTTTTCCAGAAGAGCATCTTCTGGAAAAGTTTTTCCTTTAAATGCATGAAAATTGCAGAGCTCGAGGAATTTAAAATCATTTAAACCGTTAAATCTATAGTTTATTTGTTGCTAAATTTGATCGATTATTTAATAAAAGAGGCGTCTGTATGATGTTTGAACATCTCCGACCTTGTCTGTTCGAAGACGCTTGGCTTGTGGCTCTACATTTAACGTCATCGTTTTCTCCCAATATAGGTCAAAGTCATCTCTTTTTTGGCTTAACATGGACTAAAAATCATCCACTTTTTTTAGGCAAAAAGCAATATTATCTGTTTTAGGTTGTAATATACCTATTAAAAACATTGTCTGAGAATGGAAATATTTCTGAAAATATTTTCAACAAATCATTAAAAATAAAATCTCGTTTCAAACAGTCCCAAAAACCCCCTCGAACTATTTATTGCTTCTAAGTCCCACGCTTCATTATTTTCTTTTATATTCTCAAACAGTTCATCAGTGATTCACTTCAGATACTGTTAACACAAGTCTTCCATTATAGTTCCACCTAGTAGGAGCTACTTTGGGCAATCGTTTGTGGACAATGGAGTCCAAAGCTTGTACACGGTTTGTTGACTTGGTAAAAAAAAGCAGCCATGCCACTTGAAGTAACGAAAAATACTTTACGCTCTTTAATGTGATTGATGGACTGGGATAAAACTAAATTTAATTTATGAGCAAAACAATGGACAAACACAGCACTTGGGAAAGTTTCTCGAACTTCAGCTTGCAGACCACCTAATTGTCCTGCCATCACTGTAGCTCCATCACAGCTTTGAGCAGCAAATTTTTTAAAATTAGTGATATCAGTTGTTTCGTCCAGAACAATAGCAATGAACCGCGCCTCGCCAATCTCCTGCTTAATTATTTTTAGAATAATGGTTGCAACAGCGAAAATTAAATCATTCTGGATTCGATTCGACGTTCGGCGAAAAAACGCTAGACTGCTCTAAGTTATTTTTTAAGCAATCATGATATTTAACCATTAAACTAAGTAAATCTTGAAAATTTTCTCCATTTGAATAGACTCTTTTTCGTCATGACCTCTTAACCCCAATTCGTGCTGTCCGAGAAAACAAACAACATCGATAAATCTTCTTATTATTTGTCTATTTTTATCGACTAGTTCATTGTGTTGGCGGTGACTAATTTCCAACTGTTTATTAAGAGCGTGTTCAATTCTAGTTTTGCCGAAGACGTTTTCTTTTGTGACTGCCTGCAAATGCGCTTTGGACATAATGTGTCTTTTTACAGCATTATGGAAATTGTTTAAATCGGAAACACCAGTTTTATTCCTGAGACCTTTTTTATTTTCAAAAAGTAAACATACAAACAAACAAACAAAACAAACAAAAGTATGCTTTATTGCCGCAGAAAAATTCTACAATTTTATGGACAAAGCAAAATATACCTAAAAATAAGACATATCAAAACATTAATCGAAAATAATTTCGACAGGTCAGTGCTTTTTTTTTTTTAAATGTAAATTATCAATTTACCAAATCGTAAAACACACGTTAGAATATAGCATAACATTGCAAACAGTAAATGAATCATGATAACCTTATAAAAGTAAACAAACACACATGTACGAGGTGAATAATTTCGATGACATTGAAATCAAAATTGCAACTATGCGACCTTAAAATCTATGTTATTATAGTTATACAAATAATTGTGATATTAAACAGAAGGTATATTGAACTAGTGTAGAATGTAGTATACAAAACGAATTAAATTGTTTTTAATCCAATACCTAACAAAAATAATTAAGTTTTAAGTAAATGTTCGACAGTTCTTTTCCCTATATAATGATTTACAAAATTCTATGCTATGAGTTAGGACATGACTCACAAAAGATTTAAGTAAACAAGCGAGTTTAGTGACAATTTAAAGAGACTTACTCACTGAAAAAAAAAATCATTAACGCTGTAAAATGGTCTCTCAATGAGGTATACTTTGGTGTTTTTTCGAAATTGTGCAAGCATAGGGATAGATTTTAAATGTACTGGCAGATTGTTGTAAAGTTTTATGGCGTTGTAAATAATTGATTTTTTTATTAATTCTGTGGAAGGAATGGGAAGATAAATATCATGCCTAGAGTTTCTGGTAGGGTATACATGTTGTGGCCTTTCTGGGAGGGTGTTTATATGTTTTCTCAGCAAACATACCGTTTCCAAAATAAATAATGCAGGAAGTGTTAATATTTCATGTTTTTTGAAATAGTATTGGCAGTGAGCTCTATTATTTAGACCAAACAAATAACGAATGGCTCTCTTTTGAAGCATAAAAATACTACGAAATTGCTCGGTGGTACAGCAGCCCCAAAAGGGAAGGCCATAGCGGAGGTGGGATTCAAATAAAGAGAAATAAGTAAGTCTGGCAGAAGGAACGTCTAGTTCTTTTGAAACTGATCGAATGGCGAAGCAGGCGGTAGAAAGTTTTTTAGTTAAGGTGTCAATATGATTAGACCATTTTAGGTTGCTATTTATATTTAAACCCAGGAATTTAACCGACCCTACGTATTCAATATTGCTGTTATGTACCTGAAGTGGTTGTAAAGTTCCCTTATAAGATAACGCCACCGTTTTATCGACGTTAAAACAAAGTATATTGGAATCGGACCAAGCCTTAATTATAACCAAGTCTTTGGAGATACTAGAGTGTAAAGACGTTGTATCTAAATCACTCCATGTTATGCTTGTGTCATCAGCAAAAAGGGAGATTCTTCCATTAATTTTAAGGTTCGTGATATCATTAATGTATAACAAAAAAAGAATAGGTCCCAAGACTGAACCTTGAGGGACTCCACTTGTAATCAACTTACAATCAGAATCGGAACCATTAGCCCTTACAAGTTGTTGCCTTTTTCCAAGATAAGATTTGAACCAATTTAAAGAAGTACCACGAATTCCATAAAAATGTAGTTTGTTTATCAGAATTTCATGACTAACACAATCAAAGGCTTTCGCATAGTCACAAAAAACTGAGGCAGTTGGGTGGTTGTTATTGAGAGATAAGTAGACGCCTCTAAGCAACGTGAACATGGCGTCACTGGTGCACTTGTTGGGTAGAAATCCGAACTGCTCCGGGGATATTATCTGATGTTTCAGGAGAAATGGCATAAGACGGTTCTTCAGTAGCCTTTCGATGATTTTTGATAGCAGTGGTAGTAGTGCAATTGGGCGATAATTGCAAGAGTTAGTTTTTTCGCCGCCTTTATGAAGTGGAATAATTATAGCTGTTTTAAGGCAATCAGGGAATACACCTTTTATAAAGGACTCATTTATTAATGTTGTAAGGGCCTCTATGACTGGGAGTGGCAAGTTCAGGAATATTCTAATTGATAGGCCATCAGTGCTACACGAAGATTTACTTTTGATATTATGTATTACCTTCAATAGTTCAGTGTTGCTAACGGGACTTAAGAAAAAGCTATCAGCTAAATTTTTTGAAGGAGGGAGAAACGAAAGAGGGTCCAAACTTGGCGAGATACTAGAGGTAACATTTTTGCTTACATTAATAAAATAATCATTTAGATCATTAGCCCCTGGCAAGATCTGAGTCACAGGGTTTGATTTGTTTCTGAGGTTATTGATGATGGACCAGGTTTCTTTTGAAACGTTATTAGAGTTTGTTAGACGTTTTCGGTAGTGTAATTTTTTTGCTGACTTAATAAGAGTAGTGTAGATCCTCCTATAATTAGAGATATAGTCGAGAATAAGAAAGGAGTCGGTGAATTTTTTTATATATGAGAGCGAGCGCATATTTTTAGCAGAAATTCGTATTCCTTTCGGGGTCCACGGTTTATGCCGCTTAGGTTTGATATTCTTAAGCGGGAAGGCCTTGTTAAAAGTACTTAAAGTTTTATTTAAAAAAGTTCTGAAGTTTGTGTTGACATTATCAGATTCAAAATTCCAATTGGTGTTAAAGCAAATATTATGAAATACTGAGAAATTTGCGGCCGAGAAAATTCTGCCCCGATGGCGAGATCTTGGTAAGGGCCCAATAGGTAAACTAAACCTGGAAATTACCGCCTCGTGATCGGAAAGACCTGAGTTATAGACCTGTGATTGCACCTCTGATGGAGAAAAATCAGACGCCATGTAATCGATGATAGAAGATTAATCGGTAGGCTGTCTAGCAAACTTACCAGGCTATTTAAAAATGATTGTACATCAGACTTTGGTGATCTATAAATACAAATTACATAAAGATCAAGGTTTTGATTATATACTATAGAGAATTCAAAAGAGCTATCCGCTAACAAATGATCATATTTAGATACCGACATGAAATCTCCATTTAGGGATAGAATCAGTGTTCCCCCATGAGCTGAGTTTTTTCTGTCATATCTAGCTACTGTGGTATACCTCTCAATATAAAAGGGTTCGTTTAGATTCAGCCAGTGCTCAGTAATTGCAACAAGTTGGGGGAACTCCAATTCTTCCAGAAATAGGTACAACTCGTCAGTTTTATTTCTTAGAGAAGCAATATTAATTAGAACCATATTAAGACTAGTAACAACAGGAAGTTTTGAGGAATCTAGTTCCTCAGGACACGTCGTGTTTTCTAAAAATTTTTTTTGGGAGAATTGCTGGTAAAATAATTTTTATGGCATTCTCTGGTCCTCTGAAGATGAATCGATCTCTCCGAAGATATGTAGGATCCATAGGCTGCAAGATCCGCTTCCACTTCTGCTGCGTTAAATCCGTAAGCAGCATGAAAATCGAAATATATCTTATGTAGGGTTCTATAATCTATAGGAATGCCTTCAGAAGCCAAAAACAGCCTGGTGCTTTTATTTGTAAACCCTTCAAAGTGAATTGGCGCAGGTTGGTCGTGCAGGAAGGCGAGATATAACTTGAAGGCCTTTAAAATGGCTGGTTCTCTTAGTCTAGACATGAGGAAACGGTTATCAGAACTTTTTTCGGTTCGCGTAAGCTTCACTGTTGGGGGAGACATTGGATCAAAAATAGGTTCTTGGTCAGTAGGAGCTTTCTTGGAAAGACTATAGCAGTTGTCGCTCAACAAGACATCTGCTTTGCAGGCAGCAATGGCCTCTTTGTCAGAAGATATTATAGTGCCCTTTGGAGAAATTGGAGAGGAGACAACCAGTGAACTGACGGAGCTCGAGTTGGTGGGCAGTTTTTTCGGTGTGGAGGGAGGTGGGAGGTTCGGTGTAGATTTTTCTGTAAGTTCGGATACAGCTGACCGTTTTATTACTACGCCATGTGGCCATAGATTGCTGTCTAAAAGCTTTTCAGCTGACTTTTTTGACTGAGTTCCAATTTTAAAATCAATATTTGAGATATGATTGATTAGGTGGTAGCATCGAAGCATGGCCAACAAAATAATATACTTATATTTTTACATCCTGTTAGTTATTTGAATTGTTTGTATTGTTTTTCAGGATAAAAATGTCTAATACAGCTTATCAGCGAAGTTTAATGTTGAAAATCCCTTTATTATTAAGACACACACCACACATTCACGCAAACTCTTCTTACTAAATTCTCCAACATTTTCAACGTTATTACCGACAGCCGAAGTTGACGGTATTTGCATATCCACGTCCGTATTATTGTCTTCCATATCGCACCATGCGACGTACGTATCACACAACACATGGATAGCCGTTCAAACAAGGAACCTACTCCAACGATAGCTTCCGCCCCTACTTAAAGCACGCGACTGATATGCAAAAATTGCAAACAGCCGGTGGAAAGTTCAATAACCTCTGGCTCGATTCCCAGGAAATCAAGCATACAGGACTTGGATGCAGAGAAGCTAGCGGCCCGCATAGGTTCTATTCGATTCTATTGCTCGGTCGGAGTCAAGGCCGCATTTATTAGGTGCTTGATAATTAAGATAATATTTTAGCATTTTTAATATAAACTAAATTAATGGTTTCCTATTTCAAAAATTGCTTTTTTGAAGATTTGTAATTTTTTTTGGGGAAGCACTGCTTCTCTTGCTTCCATGGACTGCAGTCCCCTGCCTAAGCGTCATAAACCGTGGACCACGAAAGTACTACGCATTTCTGCTAAAAATATGCATTCTCTCTCATATATAAAAAAATTCACCAACTCCATTCTTATTCTCGACTATATCTCTATTTATAGAAGGATCTATATTAAACTAATTAAGTCAGCAAAAAAACATACTATCAAAAACGTCTAATAAAGTCTAAAAAACATTTCAAAGGTAACCTGGTCCATTATCAATGACCTCAGAAACAAATCAAACCCTGTGACTCAGATCTTGCCAAGGCCAAATGACCGAAATGACTATTTTATTAATGTAAGCAAAAATGTTACCTCAGGTATCTCGCCAAGTTTGGACCCTCTTTCGTTTCTCCCTGCATCGAAAAATATCGCTGATAGCTCTGTTAGCAGCATGGAACTATTGCAAAAAATGAATAACATGACAAGCAAATCTTCGTGTAGCACTGATGGCCTATCAATTAAAATATACCTGAACCTGCAGCTCCCAGTCATCGAGCGAAGGGACCAAATGGCCCCAAGTCCCACCTCCACCCGGTTTCCTACCTAGGGAACCGCCTCTCTGTAATAGGTACTTACGGTTTAACGAGCCTAGGGCCTTAATAAACCATAAGTCTTCTCTATCCTAGGTTTGTCAGCTTCGCGGACATCTCTAAAAAGGAAAAAGGCATTATTATCAGTGTATGTGTTGTGTGTGGTCACGGGGTCTACGGTGGTAAACCCTGTGTGCCCGCCGCTCCTCCAAGGGGTCGTAGTCCATCAGCCTTCGGAGTTCTTCATTTGGAAGCACCACTGCCCGCTGGATGCCTTTCATGATTCATGAGGAAATGTCAATACTTCAGGTACATATTCAGGACCAAAAAATTAACATAAAAGTCTATATAAATAACTGTCCGCAAGGCCTTAGTTCTCGAGATACAGGGTGTTAAAGTTTTTATTTAATTTTCCTATTTTTTAAATAAAATCTATGATAATGTAAATAATGGAGTGAAAATTGATATACGGGGGTTTTTTGGTATGACAAATTCGAATCTAATGTTAGTATTGCTCTTACTTTTAGGGGGCGCAACCTATATGTCTTTCTACTCCTTCGAACAATCACAACTTTTTGGTACAGTCTTGTATTACATTTTTGAGCAAAACAAATTATTCCCTTGCCATTTCTACTAGGTAGGTATACCTAGGTATACCTGTTAAAAGTTGATAAAAGGTATACCTGTTAAAAGTGGATACGAGCAACCGTTTTCGAGATATTTGGATTTAAAACAATTTCGGCGCACGTAATTTTTTATCGCAAAATTTTAAAAGTTTGTTATTTTGTCCAAATTTAAACGCATCTTGGCACAAAAGCTTTGAAATGAAAGACTAACACATTTTTTTAAGGTGTGTATTCAGTGCCTCAGACATAAACTAAACAAAATGTATTTAATTTTTATTAAAATTGTTATTATTAAGTTGTTTTTAATAAAATCTTGGTTACGTTTTATAATTTTCAAAAATTCCACCATTTGCTTCTAAGCACAGGTCAGCTCTATGGTGTATAGCTCGGGTTGCTCTGTGGATACATTCGGACGCATTTCTTAGTGTTTGTGCTACGTTTGTTATCCGATCCAATAATGCTTTTCTTGTATTTACTTTAGTGGAATATACCAGTGATTTGGACCATCCCCAAAGACAATAATCCAAAGGATTAAGGTCTGGCGATCTAGGTGGCCAATTAAACAGAACTCCCCGACCAATCCATCGGTTTGGAAAGTTTTGGTTTAAAAAATCTCTTACAAGTAAACTGTAGTGTGCAGGGGCTCCATCATGCTGCAAATACATGTTTTGTCTTACATTAAGAGGAACATCTTCTAATAGATTTCGCAAGTGATTTTCAAGAAAGTTTAAATATTTTTCTCCTGTAAGACTACCGTCGATTATAAATGGACCAATTACATGACCATTTAACATTCCACACCACACATTAATGCTAAATTTATGTTGGAAATTATGTTCTACTGTAGCGTGAGGATTTTCATAGGACCACCGGTGTTCATTGTGAAGATTATTTATACCATCACGCGTGAACTGTGCTTCATCAGTGAACAAAACACACCTATACAACCTTCGATCTTCATTAATCCAGTTACAGAATTGCATTCTCAACTCAAAATCACCCTCCTGCAAATGTTGAACCCGTTGTAAATGAAATTGGTATAAACAATTAATGTGAAGATTTCTCCAAGCAGACGATTGTGTAATTTGATAAGTATCTGTAATCCGCCTAGTGCTTATGCTTGGATCATTTTCGACGGCATTGAGTATAGCCTCTTCTACTTCAACGTTGTGTCCCGATTCCCTTTCAGATACAATTTTCGCACTTGGGAACATCCCAGATTCTCCAGCAGTAGTGAAAACTTGTTGAAAAACTCCTCTATCTGGCACCCTTCTATCTGGAAAACGACTCTGGTACTCCGCGACTGCTTGAATTGCGACCCCATTGCAGAAGCCATAGACGAATATCGTATCTGCATATTCACGATGCGAGAATATCACAGGCATAATGACGTATTTAGATCTAAAGTTTCTTAAATGATTATTGTCAGATAATAAAAGTTATGAACAGAAATTGACAGTGACAAAATTTGATCTTATTATTAACTGACATTACTATTGCTAAGTAACAGGAAAAACGATGAGAACACCAACCAGCAGTTGTTCTGTCAGGCAAGGCACACTTCTATTTTTTTACAATACATGCATACTTTATGTGAATTTGATAAAAAAAATCACATGCGCCGAAACTGTTTTAAATCCAAATATCTCGAAAACAGTTGCTCGTATCCATTTTTAACAGGTATACCTTTTTGACGTAGAAATGGCAAGGGAATAATTTGTTTGGCTCAAAAATGTAATACAAGACTGTACCAAAAAGTTGTGATTGTTCGAAGAGGTAGAAAGACATGTAGGTGGCGCCCCCTACAAGTAAGAGCAATACTAATATTAGATTCGAATTTGTCATACCAAAAAACCCCCGTATATCAATTTTCACTCCATTATTTACATTATCATAGATTTTATTTAAAAAATAGGAAAATTAAATAAAAATTTTAACACCCTGTATCTCGAGAACTAAGGCCTTGCGGACACTTATTAATATAGACTTTTATGTTTATTTTTTGGTCCTGAATATGTACTGAATATTGTATTTGCATTGACCTATCGAAAAATATTATTTTTTTTGATTATTATTTCGAAAGTTTAGAGGGACCACTGTCTTGTTAGATAGCCAGACAAAAGCTAAAAAGTGAACTGTTTTACCACAGGTTACTATATCGCAAGTTTTTGTTTAAACTGTTTATTTGTTCAGTTCCTAAAAGGTTAAGTTCATAAGTTGCGAAATAAAGCAAGCCTTTAAAATATAACAAATTTCTATTAAAGAATAAATGAAATGGCAACAAAGCAATTATAAAAAACGTGCCTTACTTAACAACTAATTCATTCATTCACTCATCATTCATACCAGTAATATGTTTGATATAATAAACATAGAGAATAAATGTCTTATCGAATTATTGTGTAATTGATTTTAAAAACTTCTGTATTAAATTGTTTTCTTCATAAGAAGCGATTATCGTCTAATCTGTTGTAGATTTGTTCGACAGAGTTGCACAACACAACAAAAAACAATGGAAATGTATTAACTTACAGGGTAATAGCTTGTCTTGAGTATAGATGAGATGGGTAATCTAGTCGCCAAATACCTTGTAGCTTTTGTTTTGTTTTAAGGGTAATTTTGCCTTGTCCATAAAATTGTAACAATTTTCCTGCGGAAATAAAGCATACTTTTGTTTGTTTGTTTGTATGATACTCCGTGATAATATGGTTTGCTAACGTTGACTCGTCATTATTGTGAATAAAACTGCGTTTATGTTCGTTATTTCGATTTTTAATAGTTCTAACTGTCTGTCCAATGTATGTTTTTGGTCATGAACCCCATGTTAACTTATAGACTCCTGACTTTTCATCTCTATTACTTTTAGGTTTTGTGTTTTTCAGTAACTTTCCTATGGAATTGTTAGTTTTTAAAGCGATTTTCACATTCTTCCTGATAACACAACTTTTAATTTTTAAAGCGGGCTTTCCGCAATGTGTGCAGTATTTTAAAACATTTATTATCATTTCTACGATTGGGATATATTTCATTAATAGTTTTGTGCCTTAACTTGTTATTTTTTATTTCTTCTACTATTGAAACTGGGTGCTAACTGCGATTTTTTAATTAAATTAAGCTGATCATTAAAACTTTCTTCTGATAACGGGACGCTAATCAATCTACAGATCATACTGTGAAACGCTGCTAATTTACGTTCTATGCGATGTGAAGAATTGTAATGGATGATAGTATCAGTATGATTTATGGTAGATTTGAAATGAATGTTTATGCAATTTTTTTTTATTGCTATCTCCAACCTCTGCCGGTAAAACAAGTAATAATGTCATCCACATACCACATTGAAGATAACGGCTTCACTAATTTCTTAGATTTAACAATTAAGAGAGAATAGCATAAACATCATCACATACTGATACTGTCATCCATTACAAGTCCTCACGTCCTATAGAACGTAAATCTGCAGCGTTTCACAGTATGATCTATAGATTGATTAGCGTCACTTTATCAGAAGAAAGTTTTAATAATGAGATTAATTTAATTAAAATAATGGCTACGCAGTTTCAATAGTAGAACAAATAAAAAATAACAAGTTAAGGCACAAAACTATTAACAAAATATAACCCAATAGTAAACAAACAAACAAAAGTATGCTTTATTGTCGCAGAAAAATTTTACAATTTTATGGACAAAGCAAAATATACATAAAATAAGACATATCAAAACATGTTGAAAAGAATTTCGATAGGTCAATGCTTTTTAAAAATGTAAATTATCAATTTACCAAATCGTAAAACACACGTTAGAATATAACATAACATTGCCGCAAAACAGTTAATGAACCCTAATAACCTTATAAAAGTAAACAAACACACATGTACGAGGTGAATAATTTCGATGACACCGAAATCAAAATTGCAACTATGCGACCCTAAACTATATGTTGTTATAGTTATACAAATAATTGTGATGTTAAACAGAAGGTATAATGAACTAGTGTAGAATGTAGTATACAAAAAAGAATTAAATTTTGTTTTTAATCCAATACCTAACAAAAATAATTAAGTTTTAAGTGAATGTTCGACAGTTCTTTTCTCTATATGATGATTTTCAAAATTCTATGCTACGAGTTAGGACATGACTCACAAAAGATTTAAGTAAACAAGGGAATTTAGTGACAATTTAAAGAGATTTACTCGCTGTAAAAATCATTAACGCTGTAAAATGGTCTCTCAATGAGGTATGCTTTGGTGTTTTTTCGAAATTGTGCAAGCATAGGGATAGATTTTAAATGTACTGGCAGATTGTTGTAAAGTTTTATGGCGTTCTAAATAATTGATTTTTTTATTAATTCTGAGGAAGGAATGGGAAGATATATATCATGCCTAGAGTTTCTGGTAGGGTATACACGTTGTGGCCTTTCTGGGAGGAAGTGTTAATATTTCATGTTTTTTGAAATAGTATTGGCAGTGAGCTCTATTATTTAGACCAAACAAATAACGAATGGCTCTCTTTTGAAGCATAAAAATACTACGAAATTGCTCGGTGGTACAGCAGCCCCAAAAGGGAAGGCCATAGCGGTGGTGGGATTCAAATAAAGAGAAATAAGTAAGTCTGGCAGAAGGAACGTCTAGTTCTTTTGAAACTGATCGAATGGCGAAGCAGGCGGTAGAAAGTTTTTTAGTTAAGGTGTCAATATGATTAGACCATTTTAGGTTGTTATTTATATTTAAACCCAGGAATTTAACCGACTCTACGTATTCAATATTGCTGTTATGTACCTGAAGTGGTTGTAAAGTTCCCTTATAAGATAACGCCACCGTTTTATCGACATTAAAACAAGGCATATTGGAATCGGACCAAGCCTTAATTATAACCAAGTCTTTGGAGATACTATAGTGTAAAGACGTTGTATCAAAATCACTCCAAGTTATGCTTGTGTCGTCAGCAAAAAGGGAAATTCTTCCATTAATTTTAAGGTTCGTGATATCATTAAAGTATAACGAAAAAAGAATAGGTCCCAAGACTGAACCTTGTGGGACTTCACTTGTAATCAACTTACAATCAGAATCGGAACCATTAGCCCTTACAAGTTGTTGCCTTTTCCCAAGATAAGATTTGAACCAATTTAAAGAAGTATCACGAATTCCATAAAAATTTAGTTTGTTTATCAGAATTTGATGACTAACACAATCAAAGGCTTTCGCATAGTCACAAAAAACTGAGGCAGTTGGGTGGTTGTTATTGAGAGATAAGTAGAGATGGCAATAAATGTTTTAAAATAATAATATACTTGCGGAAAGCCTTCTTAAACGTTGTCTTAACAGGAAGAACGTAAAAATAGCTTTTAAAACCAATAATTCCCTAGGAAAATGAAAGAGATGAAAAGTCAGAGGTCTATCAGTTAACATGTAGTTTATGCCCAGAAACATACATTCGACAGACAGACGGGTAGATCTTTTTAGAAAGCGAATTAATGAACATAAACGCTGTTTTATTCACAATAAACATGACTCAACGTTAGCGAATCGTTTATCAGGGATGATCATGTGTTTAATGAAGACACTTCATGTAGAGAATAAAGGCTATTAATTAAAATTTTTGGTAAGTTTAGAAGTACCGCCTAAAAGATACAAATTTATTACTTAACGACCAAATAGATCTTAACAAATCTCCCTTACTCAACATTTTCTATTCATTCCAAATATTGTTACTGGAGCTAAAATATGGTAGTTAAAAAAAAACAGCTTTTGTGCCATAGGATAATTAGGTTATCTTAGGATAATAGGCTGAGGCAGATCATTTCTTAATTCTGTTCTTTAATCTGACATTTTGTAAGAAATATTTTTTTATCTGACGTTTCCGTAGTTATTTCGAGTTGTTTAATCATGTTTGAATTCACAAATCAAGAATATGCGGAAATCAAATTCATTTATGGACTTGCCAATGGCAATTGTTATGAAGCCAGACGACTCTATGAACAGAAATATCCAAATCGCATGGTGCCCAATAGACAAACATTTGCAAGGGTACATAATCGGCTCTGTGAAAATGGATCACTCAAGAAATTCACTCATTTAGCAGGAGCAAATAGAACGGTTAGGACTCCTGAAGTCGAGGAAGCAGTCCTGAATGCAGTAGAAAATGATCCTGCTACCAGTACGAGAAAAATTACAGCAACACTTAACATTTCATTTGTGCTTGTATGGAAAATTTTATTAGACAACTTAATATATCCTTACCACATCCAAAGGGTTCAAGCTCTTCTCCCACGTGACTTTCCACTCCGTTTAAATTTTTGGCAGTGGTTCTTACAAATGCTAGCCCAAAATCCATTATTTGGAAACACGATTTTATTTAGCGATGAGGCAAATTTTTCTAGGAATGCCATACGTAATTTTCATAACAACCATTTTTGGGCAGAAGAGAATCCAAATTCGATACATGAAAATAATTTCCAGCAACAATTTTCAATAAATGTGTGGGCCGGCATTATTGGAGGTTATTTGATAGGTCCATTTTTCCTGCCAGCGAGGCTAAACGGACGATATTATCGTCAATTTCTCGAAGACAAACTCCCGCTATTGCTAGAAGACGTGCCAATGCTTTTTAGAAATCAAATGTGGTTTATGCACGATGGTGCACCAGCACATTTCAGCATAGAGGTGGGGGAGTTCCTAAATAATAATTTTAACACCCGTTGGATAGGGCGAGGGGGACCTCAGCCATGGCCCCCTAGATCTCCAGATCTGAATAGCCTGGATTTCTTTTTTTGGGGACACCTGAAAACATTGGTGTATCAGACCCCAATCCAGACAGAAGAAGATTTAAGAAACAGAATAATAGCTTCATGCGACATCATTCGCAATACTCCTGGAATATTTGACAGAGTCCGTCAGTCCATGAGGCGAAGACTTGATTCTTGCGTTCTAGCAAGAGGCAGACATTTTCAACAATTTTATAATTTTGTTTTATTTTTAATTTAACTGTAATAATTTTATCTGATTGTTCATTATCATGTCGGTTGATTTAAAATAAAACCCGTTTCTTAATTTTTTGCTTAATTTCGCCTACATAAGTCGAAAACTGTGATAGATACGAGAATAACGCAACATACAAAAGAGCTAAAGAAATGGACAAGGAGTTTAAATTTTATATCAGAATTCATACAGGATGCTCCAAAAAAGAGTTCTGCAAGATAAACTTGTAGATGGTGCAAAAAAATGTAACACCCTGTATACTATCATCCACGATTTTGATATTTTATCGTAAAGGTTCTTAAAAGTAATATATTTTCTAAATTTGAACTAATTGTCTTAGAAGAAACTGGAAAAAAACGCGAAAAACGAGAAAAAAATTGAAATTTTGACACCCTGTATAACGAAAATGGTACGTTTTTGACCATGTGTATATCGGCATTTTTTTCCTATTTTGTCGAGTACTATCGCCCCCTGAAATATGCCCGCGACATTAATTAACACCCTGTATACTAAATTTTAAGGTAATTAATTAAAAGGTATATCATGTGAAATCGGATTGTTATAATAGTTCTTCGTAGACAATTTAGCTAATTCAAAAACATTCATAATTTCATATCTTCCCAGCCTTTCGATACCGTTTTTTGGTTGGTTGTACACGTCAAAGAAAAGTTACCTCAAAAACTAAAGAAAATGAGATGCTTAACAGTTTCATTTTAATTTTTTCATATAGCCTTCAAAAAATTGTGATAGAAATCCCAACAGTCATCTTTTTAAGAACCTTATAGAATTTTATTCGGAAAGTTCAAAAGAATAGTCTAACAAACTTGCTATATAGCCAACTACACTAGAAAGGATTTGCTAAAGTATTGGATTTCTAATTTTAAAATTAGAAAACCAATAAGTTTTAATTAACTGGTAATTGTGATTTTTTTTTTAAATTGTATGTGCCCTAACTTGAAAAGGGATGCATTATAGGGCATATGTTTATCGTAAAAAAACTCCTACTTTAAGCTATAGAATCCTCTATTTCATTTCTTACTATCAGTCCTGGAACAACATATATGATCTCATGCGTTTTATAAAACAAAAGCATATTTTTGTATGTTAAAACAAAAATTTAATATAAAGTAATAAATATTTACACTATACTTATTTAAATATGTATAAAGCTGAATAACATACAAAATTGCAGCCCGAGGACATATTAAAAAACCAGAATCCGCTATTTATTATTTACCAGCTTTTATATTAAAACTATATTTTACAACAAAAATTAACAAAACAGCTGTAATTTTTACCATTCTCGATAGAATATATTAAAATATCTTTTATTTGGTACATTTGTTTTGATTTTATCTTCAGCTGTAAAAATATTACAGGCCATTTATTAATAAAGGTTATAATACTAGCTACGAATCTAAAAATGTTTTTTTTTCTGTAAAAATAAATTTAATTATTTTATGATTCAAATTGGGTATCAAACTTTCTTCTCAGTGGTACATGTTAGTCATTATACAACAAAATGTGGACTTACAATGAAAATAAAGTATTCAAATTATTAAAACAGTTTTCAATCACGTTTAACTTATTAGAGTGTTATGTTATGAACAACTTAAAATATTGAGGTTAGCTAACATAGAAGGAATGCTTTCACGGCAGTGGCAGTTAAGAAATCGTGGTTCTTAAGATTGGACCGTGTCAAAATGGAATCACTTTCCGACGTTTCGCCTTCGATTGCACCAGGTATCTTCAGGGATCTTTACCCCACGAAATCGAAACGCTGGCTATATATAGTCGACCGATGTTCGCCGAACCGTGAGCCGGTGTAATGACTGGTTTCCACGTATCATGTAGGCTTAATCCTCTATCTCTGTTAAAATTGTTAGGATGAATTTTGATAGATTCTCTGATTTTCCGTTTATAGAAACCCAAGATATTTTTTTTTTGGCATTTGGCTGTTCAGCCATACAGCCAGTCGCAAGGTAACAACTTTGCAGATATAAGAAATATTTATACAGAATTATTTAATGAGTTATACATTTATGTTATACGCACTTAAATTGTTTGTTTGAGGCTTTTATTTATATATAAACTACATACATACCGGGTGTCAACGTATCTATTAGACAAGCTATAACTTTTAAAGTATTTGATGTATCAAAACGAAATTTCTTATAGGTAAATGGTACATAAAGAGGAGAGTTTTCGCATATTTCTCACTTTTCGGTCACTTCCGGTTTCACCGGAAATGACTCCAGTTTCGATTTTTTAAATGAAACACTCTGTATATTTTTACATTTTTGGATTCCTGAGGCAATTCTGAATCAGAATGTGACATTTTAAAAACTTTTTACGCTCACTTGATTTTTTATAGTCATTTTTAAAATCGCATCTAGGTAGCCATGACCGGACACAAATAAATCTGAAAGGATGATAAAATAATACAATCGCTAAGTTTTAGTAATTAGTCTAATAGCTAGAAACAAGAGAAGTTAATAAATTCAAATGTTTTTTTTTTCAAATGGCCTTTTTTAGACAAGCACTTTTTGAAAAGAGAATTTTTCTGCGAATCTAACGGTACTAACTTTTTTGCTATTGGATTAAAAAGCTCAAAAATAAAATATTACTAAGAAAAATATTCGATAATCAATTATTTAGTTTTATCAAGTGTGCCATGGATAGCCATACTGAATATTAAGTAGGATTTTTAATTGTGACAGTTGGTTGAACAAGATTACTTACGTGGGACCTATCTATGCATCATGTCACGTAAAGTCTACCAAGTCTATCTCTGTTGATAAAAAAATGCACGCCTATGCGCATAGTGCTCGAAACAGCATTTTTTATACAATTTTCTGCTGTCCCCTCTTCAGATATCGTTAACAAATTTAGGCGTAACAAATTAAAAAAATATACACAAAGTCTAGGTCTCAGTCGGAAATAAGTTTATAAATTAAGAATAGGTTACATGTTTCGCCCTAACGGGCATCATCAGACCTAAAATTAATATACATTACAACGGAAAATATAATTAAATAATATATAACTTTACCATAAACAAAGCACATTTTACAAAGTACATAAAACAAACATAACCAAACAAAGAAACAATGAAATACGAAACAAGGCCACGCTTGAATGACCAATCAGAGACGTCGATATAAATTTATTTGACTTGATTTAACACATTTGTTCTCTTTTGTGGAATTTACTATTTTTGATTGTGGCTTCAGGAACGAGGTTAATGTTTTTTCGACGAATATTTATCAGAGACTAAAGAATAAGCTATTGAGATTAAAGCAACAACAGAGAAACTATGTAAGGATAAACAACGCTAATGATTATCAAGGGTAAATAGGTGAAACAACTTTTAACTTCCATTGAAATAAATTTATATCGAAGTCTCTGATTGATCATTCAAGCGTGGCCTTGTTTCGTATTTCATTGTTTCTTTGTTTGGTTATGTTTGTTTTATGTACTTTTGTAAAATGTGTTTTGTTTATGGTAAAGTTATATATTATTTAATTGTATTTTCCTTTGTAATGTATATTTATTTTGAAAAAAACATATTCTTAATTTATAACCTTATTTCTAACTGAGACGTAGACTTTGTGTATATATATTTTAATTTGTTCATTACCAAGTTTCTTTGAGATAATATGGGCACTTTCTTCAAATTTAGGCGTGCAAATTTGTATTTTTGGTTAACAAATCTGTATTAAACAAAAATACAACTTCGACTAACTTCAATAACGCTGTGAAATGTAAAAGCACAATATTCGAGTTCACTGTAGTTGTTTGAAGTGCATTCCTCCTTGTTCACGACACATTTCCGCTCGTTCAATTGTTTCTTTCAACACGTTGTGCAGTATTTGAGGCGTAATACTTCTAAATACACGTACAATCTTTTCTTCTGAGGTTTCAAGAGTGGCTGGGGCTGTTACATAGACTTTCTTTAACATATCTGTACTGACTAACTTCGACTTCTGGTGTAAACAAAACCATTTAATAATTATAGAAAAATAACGCTAAGGAACTAATGCAGTTTTTAAAAGACAACGAGCTGGAAGATGCCTACATCTAAGTGTCGAAATTGTGTGAATTAGTATTGACAATACCTGCGACAAGTTCATCAGTAGAACGCAATTTTTCAACACTTAAGCGTATAAAAAATTTCGTGAGAAATTCAACGGGGCAGGAAAGACTTTCGCATACATCGCTGTTGTCCATTGAAAATAAACTTCTCCAAAATATGTCGGAGCATCGACGTTTTTATGATGACGTCATTGACGAATTTGCAAAAAATGATCGTAGAATCGAACTACATTATAAATAGGTAAGTTTCTAAAAATTGCTTCCCTTTTTTAAAATTTCACCGCACGCCCCTGTATTTTATTTATTATTATTATTATTATAAAACTAAAAAACCTCCATATACATTATTGCAACATTTGCCTGGTTATAGTGTCCAATTAGGTGGAAGCAACTACACACACACACCGGCTATGTCAACACTCATAATCCGTCAGATATCGCCGCGGGCCAAATTTAGTTTTGTAACTGTAAAGTAATCCTTTTTGCTGATAAATGACTGGACACCAGTAAAATTGATTAAACAACCGTATCTGACGGTGTTGAAATATACTGGGAAGCATTTGCATAAATTGAAAAAATAGTTAACTGAATCCTATTCATTCCTGCCTGAAGATAGAACCCATCAATAAATATATATATAAAAAAACCACTAAAAAGTAAAAAAATTATATCGAATTCTACACTTAAAGTTTAACTTTCTAAAGTCGGTGTCAACCTAATTCTTAATTACTTAATCACAAACAGACATTTATATATTGTTTTTCAATATGGAACAAAATGTGGAAAATCAATGTAAAGTAAATGATTTTTTACTTTCATTGCAATTCTATTGTTTTATAAAACAATTTATTTCATACTTTTTAGTTCTATTTACACATAGGTTTAAATTTTAAAACCTATACTTAGGTTAAAATTTTGGAGGTCTCTAATAAAATAAATACGTAGCTACTGGATACATTACATATGAAATTTTTCCAAAATCACCGTATTAATATCACAATTGGGGCCTTAAGAACCCCGAAAATCATATGAGACACGATATTAACAAGCATACTTCTGTTCCTGATGATATAGCGAACGCAATTTATATTGTTTCTGGCGCTTACCGAAACATTTGAAAACGGCGCCATTCCGTAGTAGAATATTCCCGAATGTTCCCCGAATATGTTATCCAAATTGGTCAAATCATCGCGGAGTAATTGATGTAAATATATAAAAAATACATAGGGTCAAACTCATCCTCTCCTCCTGTTTTGAAGTGGGTTAAACATTGTTATTCGTCAGAATTTAAATAGATATATTTGAGCAGTATATAAAGCACAGGGTCTACGATTTAAATAATATATGAAACTACGAATTAACAAAAAAATTATTATGAAAAAAAAACACACGACTGCTTTAAACCGACTGACTATCAAAATATAAAATTAAGAAAACAAACTACACCACAACTTGTTACGTTCTGGGAACGTGTTTCGCTAACCAAGTTAACATCATCAGCAGAATTGAATTCAATAATTTGAAAAAAGAAATTATTGATGAATATTTGCTTCTCACAAAATTATGTATGAAACAATTTTTTTTTTCAGTTCAACAATAAATATTATAAACAACTTGAGGGAACTGCGGTGGGCAATTGCTTATCTCCGTTCCTTGCAAATTTGTTTATGGGTAGATTAGAAACCCAATTCAAAAAAGAACTCAAGTATTTCCCAAGGGTGTGGTATAGATACGTAGACGATATATTTGCTATTTTTGATACTAAAACAAAAAATTCGGACATTTGCTTAGAAGCATTAAACAATAAATATCCTTCCATTAATTTTACGTACGAAAATAATAATAATAATAATAATAATAATAATAAACAGTTTTTATTTTCAATCAAAAAGATTTACATAAGTTGCAGGATAAATGGGGGGCGGTATCCAACAGTGTTGTTCTATACAACCCCCAAAAAAAGTGTAAAAAAGTAAAAAAAAAAGGCAATTCTAATACTTAAACTTACTTAGAAGTAATCTTATACAACTTGTTATATAATTATGCAGAAAACTAACAATATATATATATATATATATATATATATATATATATATATATATATCTAACTATTTATATCTAACCATTAGCAAAAAATAATTAATTATAAATTAGTAAGGTTTTTTAACAAAAAAAAAAAAAACAGAAAAACAATCATATGCGTGTTCGGACTCTTTTTTCGAAAAGGTATTTCTTAACCTTATGTTTAAAATCAGTCAGGGAACAGGTTTTGAGGCGGTGAGGAAGCTGATTATAAATTTTTACAGCGTTGTAAGTAAAACTGCGCTGGAACAAAGCAGAGTTGTATAAAGGAACCTTGAATAAGCCTTTGTGGCGAGTATTCATAGAGTGAGTATCAGAACTTCGAATAAGTTTATTAAGTAAATATTGCGGTTGCTTTATAGATATGACTTTATTAACCAAACCCAAAAGTTGAGACTGAGAACGTTCCTCCAAATTTAACCAACGTGATAGTTTAAATGATTCGGATATATGATCAAACCTTCGCATATTATACGTAAACCTAACACAAGCGTTTTGAACACGTTGTAAACTGACTTTATCTCTCTGAAGCAAGGCTGGCCAGTAAACAGTGCAGCAATAAGAAAGATTGGATAAAATTAACGAGTCAGTAAGTTTCAATTTAATAGATATATCTAAAATATCTCTGCTATGATAAAGTATACGAAGCTTAAAAAATTATTTTTGTATGAGGGAAGAGACATGTTTTTCAAATCGCAGGTTATTGTCTACAAGTAGCCCAAGATTTTTACAAACATTTACAGGGTTTAAGATAGTGTTATTAAGAGTGACATTAAGTAATTTCCGATCAATAATCTGCGATCTATCCTTACCAAAAATTACGAGTTGAGTTTTGCTTTCAATAAGTAAAAGACCATGCTTTTACGATATATCGCCAAGAATATTTAAGTCGTGATTTATGCAATAAGAAGCGGTGTCAATTTCAAAAAGACTAAAAGAGAGATATAACTAAGTATCATCTGCATATTGGTGCGAACGACAGTGATTGAGTAGCCTGCTGAAGTCAGACGTGTACACAGAAAACATCAGCGGCCCGATGATACTGCCTTGCGCAACCCCCTTATCTACACTTGCATATTCGGAAAATTTATTACCAAAAAACACCCTTTGTTTTCGATTGCTAAAATAGCTTTTAAAAAAGTCAATCGCAGCATCTCCTATCCCAAAATATTTTAAATTAAAAAACAAAAGACTATGGTCTAAGGTGTCAAAAGCTTTGCTGTAGTCTAAAAGTATTAAACAGGTGTTTTGACCTTGATCGGTCGTTCGAAAGATGTCATCAGTAATTTCAAGAAGGGCAATATTAGTACCATGGTGCTCACGAAAACCAGATTGTGTAATTGGAATAATATTATTTACATTTATAAAATTACCAAATTGCTTTTCGACTATTTTTTCTAATATTTTTGACATAGTTGAGAGAATACTAATAGGCCGGAAATGTGAAGGTTGGGAGGGGTTGGAAGTCTTAGGGATGGGAATCACATTAGCACTCTTCCAACATTCAGGAAACCTGTTAGCAGATAAACAGTTATTGATGATGAAAGTAATATGCGGTAAAAGATGTGGGGTTACGTAAAGTAACATTTTAATATTAATTCCGTCGGGCCCCGTAGCGTTAGATTTTATGCCATTAATTATTTTTTCAACCTCCTCCAGATCAACGTTAGTAAACACAAAATTTTCTAAGTTATGCACGGTTTCAAATGTTTTATATTTATAATGGTTATTAACAAAATTGGTGTTGTTTAAATTCGTTTGAGGAGTGTTGGTGTGAAAATAATACAAGAAATTCATCAGCATTGGCGATGTTAAAATATTATTGATCTTGGGTTGAACTAGAGTGAACATTGAGGTATTTGAGTGTGCGCCAAAAGTTTTTAGGGTCTGTTCTGAATGAACGTTGGAGAAATGCTTTCTTTTCTGACTTAACATCCATATTGACAACATTTCTTAATTCCTTAAACTCTTGCCAGGATTGCTCAGTTCGCTGTTTTTTGTACTTACTTAATGCTTTATGTTTTAATTTTATCATAAGTTTAAGGTTGTCTGTGAGCCAAGGGGCAGGTGCCTTAGTGATTTTGGCCGTTTTTATCGGTGCGTGAAGATTAAATAAATTTAAAATATTTGTGTTTAAGAATTCGATCATTTCATCTAGGTCTGTTAATTCAAAAAGTTGTCCCCAGTTAAAGTTATTTAAATCAATTAGAAAATGGTTGTAGTCGAAATGTGAAAAATCTCTGTACGTTTTAAAAAAAGGTTTGGGTTTTTGCTTAACAATTCTAATTTTACAGCACACCATACGGTGATCGGAGATTTCGTCCATTCGAAAAATTACAGGGTCAGTCACAATATCAGCACAGTTACTAATAATTAAGTCCAAAATAGTGTTTGAGTTGTTAGTTACTCGGGTAGGTTCCTGAATATGTTGAGTTAACCCGTACTTGTCAAGAAAATTTGAAAATAATTCCTGTCCGTTAGAGTTATTTGGGGTAGCAAAGTCAACGTTAAAATCTCCCCCGAATATAACATAATCGTGTTCAGGTATCAAATTTATCAAATTATTGGTTTGTAAACAATCATTTAAATTTGAGTGAGGAGGCCTATAAAGTTTTCCCACACATACCGTCTTGCCAGCGATATTCAGTGATATCCAAAGCTGTTTCAGGGCATCGGTGGGATTGCCTATATCTGATAAAAGTTTAAACTTTAAAGATTTTTTTACATAAAAGACCACGCCACCGCCTCTCCCGTCTCTGTCACGTCTTTTCAATACATAGTTTTCTAAGACAAAAGGAGGATCTTGGACTCCTGGGTTTAGCCAGGTCTCAGACAATCCAATGACATCCAAAGACAGATCGCCAATCGTTGAGGAAAACAAATCGAATGAAGTGTTAAGAGACCGAACATTAAAGTGAGAATATTCTAACCAGTTATGATGCATGTGAGTTGTATCGCCTATCAAGAAACAATCAAATGTCTATAAATAAACAGTGGCATTTGAAAATATAAATCAATTAAAATCCGCAAAAAAAAGTATTATGATCCGGATGAATTAAGTATTACATTATAATTTAAGAACACCAGGATGGATATATACGTATGATCAAATTTTAATAAACGCAACTAGTATTTTCACACAAAACCACGTCAGTGTCGGTGGTCAATATTATAATCTTAACAAGTCCAAATAATATCCACAAAATACCCGATAAGCTGTCCCTGCTACAATCTATCGGCAGTTAAAGAAAAACCGTATAAGTTATATTCTGTAAAGTTGATGCTTACAATAATTTACAAAGGAATTAGGAAAAAAAAAAGAAAGATAAAATTCTGTAAGGAAGCAGCTAGCCGTACCGTATGATCATACCTCGGAGGTAAATATACATGTATACATGCATAAAAAACAAGGAAAAAAAAAGGTATGCTTCACAAAAACAAACAAATTCTATGCCAGTACCAGGACATGAATGAATTTTAATTATAGATCAACCACATAAATAAAATGCCGGGCAACTTAATAGCAACTAAACAATAACCTACACACAAAATTTTGTTTAAAGGAAAATAAATTACATTTTACAAAAATTAATCAATAACTTATTATAAATTATCTGTTATATACATACGTATTAAACCCCGAATCAAACACTACGCTATAGCACATTTTTGTTTAGTATTAGATACTTAAGTTCAATTGCATCTTTGTACCATCTTGAGCATTCTAGGCAAAGACTTTGCCTCCAGAAGACCATGCTTTGGATTTACCATATTTTTTCTTCGCCGACTGAAGAAGTTCATACCGAAGTTTAGTAAGATCTTCAGACATGGAGTGACCTGAATTTTTAAGAAGTCTCTTAGCATTGAAAACTTCAGTTTTTCTCCAACCTTGGACAAATCTACATAGAAGGATACGGGGCTTCTCAACAGTTCCCTGGCCGATTCTAAAAGCAAAATCGATGTCCTCCTTTGAGCATGATATTTTAAGTTTATGTTTTATGAATGACAGGACGGTATCAACTGTATCCTCGTCCTCCCTTTCAGGGAGGCCATGGAATCTCAAGGAATTTCTTTTGCTTGTTTGAGCCGCTTGATCAAGTTCAATTTTTAGACTATTTATGTCCTGAGTATTTCTATCAACTTCAGTTTTTAATGATTTTAAGCTATTAGACATATCAGTCAGTAAGGAATCAATTTTATCAAAGCGTTGATTGAGTTTTCCTTCAATTTGACTAAAGAAATTGGCACAGACCTTGCAAATTAGTTTCTCTAAATCGTCACCGGTCTCGCTAGGCGTACCACCTCGGGTTCTGACTACAATCGCAAATTTTAAGGTTAGGCACTGCTTGACGATGTAAGGCTTAAATAATACCACCAAAACTTAGATATACACACAACAAAAAGTTAGAGCTCTTGCTGAAACGGGGTAGCTCAGAAAACGCGATTAATTTCAACAAAATACCACTATTTTCTTAATTTAAAGCCGGACACAACGAACAACAACTACTCACACATCTGGTCTTTACATACTTTTTACAATGAGCAATTACCTTTTCTCGACACGTTAGTTATTAGAAATAACGATAAATTAGAATTTGATATTTATAGGAAATTTACTAATACTGATAGTTATATAACATCCGACTCTTTTCTTTGCCGTCAACACAAAATGGCAGCATTTCATTTCTTAACTCACAGGTTAGTCAATTTAAGTAAAGAACGTTTTTAGAATAAAACGAGTCGGATTAAAAATATAGCTAAAAGTAATGGATATAATGATAATTTTGTACCGAAATTAGTAAATAGACATAAGCATAAGAAAATGTTAAAAGCTGCCACTACTCTTCAAGCACTTGAGGCTCCCAATAAGTTCAGAGTAATCCCATATGATCCCAAATATACAAAAGATCGAGAAAAAGTATTTAAAAACGTAGGTTTTAGAGTAGCCTACAAAACGGAGAACAGTTTGAAAAATCTCCTTGGAAACACTAAAGAGAAAGTCGACTTAAAGGAGAGGAGTGGCATTTATGCAATTAGCTGTAATGACTGCGATCTAAAATATGTTGGGCAAACTAAACGCTCCATAAACATTCGTTTTAAAGAACACATGGCACATTTAAGATACGGAAGAACAGAAAAGTCAAGCTTTGTCCAACAGGCTTTGGAAAACAATCACCAAATTGGAATAAATAATCTTAAGTTGATTAAAAATGTATCTAATAATAGATTATTGGATGCATTTAAGAGTTTAGAAATAGTTAAATGTGGTAAGAAAGCACTAAATAAAGACAGAGGGCCTATTCCCTATAGTCCCCTCTATTGTTTACTTGACAACGGTGCAGTCGGGTGCAACCAAGTGTGACCACATTTACCTATAAATAGTCTCTGTTAGGATACGTTACTTTACTTGGTTAGCGAAATGCGCGTTCAGAACGTAACAAGTTGTGGTGTAGTGTGGTTAGAACTCTTGTATTTTGATCTAATTTATTCATATAAGATAAACCATCAAAATCCACCTAGGCGCGTTATGAATAACGAATATAAAATAGTACAGAGGTTATGTCATTCATTTGGCGTTCGCAATTGTGAGTGATTAAAAGTGTTGTAATTAATACGGATTATATCTTTGTAATATTATTATGATTTTTTAAAATATGGTGTGCATAAAACTTGAGTATACCTTTCCAAAAAAAAAACAAAACTTTAAAACCAAATAACGATCTTAATTTCCCTTCCATGCGTAACATTAAATTGGAAAATTGATTGGCTTTTTTTTGTTAAATATGTCAAAAATAGTCATTATGTCTTTCTAGTGTAGTGAAAGATTTGGTTTTGGATGGTTTTATTTCTTTGCAGGCATTTAAATTAACTAAATGCGATATTTCCAACGCATTTAATTAATTTAAACCCTGCATATATAGTTGATTTAATATTACTAGGACCCAAAATTGAAACTTATTCCACTCGCTAGTAAAAGAAAAAGATGAATTGATATTTAACTTTCCTTATTTAAATTTGATAAAACTTTTTAAACGACACTTTATATCAAAAAATAAACAGGGACGTGTTTGTTATCATTTTGTTTAAAGTTAATTCTACCACAACTCTACATTTGTGGTTTCATTTATTTTATATTACAGTAAGTTGTCGGTTTGTATATCATGCAAATGTCTCATATAGAAACTGGCCCAGATACCATAACGCTGAAAACAACCTTTTGACTGTCACATATATAACATACGAAAACACAATATATGCTGACCTATATGTGAAAATATATTTCCTTTCATATAAAGGCAACAAAAAGATACAGGAAAGCAGACAATGCAAAATGCAGTTTCTTTTATTTGTCAAGGTTTCGAATAATTGGGGAATTTACCTTGCTAATGGAGACAGATATAACCACAGTTTAAGAAAGAAAACCTTATAAGCTATAACGGTTTCTATGAGTATCGTTCAATAACACTGGCCGACAAGATTTTTCTAACACATGCCAGCTCATTATTTTCCTAATGGAAATACCCTCCAAATAATAAAAAAATATATTCGGAAAGCCCTAATACGTACCATTTTTTAATAGCCTAATTAGAACCTTTTATATCGGCAGGTAAACAATTTTATTGTGGGGCGGCTAAAATGGGTCCTTTTTGCAACGGAAAAATTACCTAGACTGGGTTGTTAACAACATTAGACATAAAATAAACGTTAAACATCACTCTTCTGTTGAGTTTCGAATTGAGTCAAGTATATGTGAAGACGAGAATGTCGAGTCAAACGCGCCGAAGTTGCAAAATTTCTCCTGACAAATTTTGTTATATTTGTAGAATATTTCTATATGCTATAAGCTATGCCATTTTCGGAAAAGGTAAAAAAAGCCTACTTTAAATATGTTGGTGTGTTAATTGGGGATCAAGATAAGCGGTGTGTTCCCCATGCGTGCTGTGTTAGTTGTAGAGTATCAATGGTGCAGTGGATGAAGGGAAAGAGAAAAAGTATGCCTTTTTCAGTTCCAATGGTATGGTGAGAACCCACAAATCATTCTGACGATTGTTATTTTTGCCTGACAAAGACTGAAGGTTATTCCAAAAAGGCAAAGCACATTATAGTATATCTAAATTTGCAATCTGCCATATGACCTGTTCCTCATAATGCAAATTTGCCAGTGCCTATTGCGCCTTTAAATTGGCAAGCTATTGATTTGGGAGATAATGGAGATAACGGATCATCAGGCAGCTCAGAAGAATAGTGCACCGATCCCACTTTTACCACAGGTGCCAGTTCCGGCGAGCTACATTTGATTGTTCAAAGCGAATTTAATGATTTAGTACGTGATTTGGGATTATCCAAGCAATAGTCAGAACTTCTGGGTTCCCGTCTTAATGAATGGAAACTATCGGCCAAAGAAACAAAAATTACGAATTTGAGAAAAAGAAATGCTATGTTTTCTGAATTCTACAGAATGGAAAATTCGTTGTGCGCGTGTACTGATATAGACAGTTTAATGCAGGAACTTGATATTAGACATTCTTCCAGTGAGTGGCGCTTATTCATAGACTCATCTAAATATAGCTTAAATGCTGTGTTATTGCATAATGGCAATTTAAAACCTTTTATACCAGTCGCCCATTCAGTTGCAATGAAAGAAAATTATGAAAATATGCGCACGATTTTGGATAAAATAAACTACAATAGGCATAAATGGCAGATATGTGGGGGCTTAAAAGTTATAGCGATTTTAGTGGGACTTCAGGGGGATTTACAAAATATTGCTGTTTTCTTTGTTTATGGGACAGTCGTGCAATAAATCATAACATATAACAAAAATTTGGCCAGAATCTCAACCGGAATCTCAAAATGTTAAATTAATACCTCTTGTTGATCCCAAAAATGTCCTTTTGCCTCCTCTTCACCTTAAACTTGGGCTGATGAAACACTTTGTGAAGGCTTTGAATAAAGATGGTGATGGACTTAAATACCTAAGACAAGTCTTTCCCCAGTTAAGTGATGCCAAATTAAAAGAAGGCATTTTTATTGGGCCACAAATCAGAAAATTACTGGACGATGTCAATTTTACGCAGAAGCTTACCAGCGAGGAACTCAGAGCATGAAATTCATTTGTTAATGTAGTAAGAGGATTTTTAGGCAACAATATGGATGAAAGTTATGAACAATTAGATGCCTATAAAGCCCTTGGTGCCAGAATGTTATTAAAAATTTGGGAGCTGTTAGTGACGAGCAGGGTAAAAGGTTTCACGAAGATATCAGAACAATGGAAATTCGGTACCAAGGATGATGTGATCCATCCATGATGGGTGACTACTGTTGGTTTTTGAAGAGAGAAGATAGGACACCTCATAAACGGAAAAAATAAAGTTTAATTAGTGTTTTAAGTTAATATTTTTCTCGTTTGCTTTTCTCTTAGAGGTGTGGTATGTTTAATAGGCAAAAACTGTAGACATAGTTAACAAACAGGGTTAAGAATTTTCTGAAATCATTTTTTCTAATATACAGTGTGTCCGAAATTGGTTATGACAGTATTGGGATCTCGGAAATAGTGATAGTTACAAAAACGTTTAAATGGAGAAAGTTTTAGACAATTATGTTCGTAATTTAACGCCGTTTTGCTCGCGATTCTATCTTTTTTAGTTTTTGAGATATTTTGAACAAACCAAAAAACTGCATTTTCGAAAAAGTCCTATAATTTATTTATTTATGAAAATTTTCAAAATCTGTAAGAACATTATCTAAGGCAACTTTTTACGTAGAGTGCACCTATTAAGTCAGATTTTACATACGACGTTTCGATTTTCTAGAACCATCATCAATTTTGTTTTTTCTTATGGCCGCTGTGTTCGATTTTAACAGTTTTGAAAAGAGTATTTCTTTAGCTTTTCAACGGTGTATCACACTTTGTAATTAAGTTATTACTAAAGGTGCAAAAAGTGCGTAGAGAAAATATTTAAACGTTTTTTGGAATTATCAAAGTAAAAAATTAAAAATTAATAGTGTTAAAAGGCAATATGTAATTCAACATCCAGTTCTACAAAAAAATAGTAAAAACTACTCAATAACATTGCACAATGTTCACAAATGTTCAAATGACCAGCCGCAGATAACACTAACATCTTTGCTCAAGTAGGCTTTGGTTTTGAAATAATAGAATGCTTTTAATCTGTCAAAAATGCAACGTTTAAGTTTTATTTAACATTCATCGCTGTTTTAATAAGGATTACAATGGCGTTAAACTTTTCTAATGAAGAAATGTTTGATATGTTAGTGTGTTATATTAAAAATGAAAGAAATGCAAACAGGGCCATGGATGTGTATTTTGACACGTACCCCGAAAGACGGCAGCCTGGCAGAACTTATTTTCAAACGCTGGTTAGAAACTTGCTTGAGTTTGGCAGTTTTAATAAGATTCGCACAAAGAAGTATGCAAAATACAACGAGCAACGCAATAGGCAAATCCTAGAATATTTTAATGAAAATCCGACTTCATCTACAAGAAGAAGCGAAACAGAACTTCAAATTCCAAAATCTACCGTTCACGGCGTCTTAAAAGTAACTAAATATCGTCCTTACAAGCTAACAATTGTGCAAGGACTTCAAGCAGGTGATTTCGAAAGAAGAATTGTTTTTTGTAATTGGTATACCAATAGATGTCGAGAAAATCCCGCTTTTTGCAATAAAGTCATTTGGTCAGATGAAACTCATTTTACAAACTGTGGCATTTTTAATAAAAAAATCACCATTATTGGGCTATTGAAAATCCGCAACTCCGCGATCCACGCAGGCTGCAAGAGCGATTTGGTTTTAATGTGTGGTGCGGGATGCTTGGTAGGATAAACATAGTCTAATTGAATTGCTTATAATTCAATATTTTCCATTACTTTTTAGGAAATCGTCTCATTGGTCCCTTTATTTTTGATCAGACACTGACAGGCCCAAGATACCTTGCCATGTTACAGAATCAAATAGTTCCTGCCATTCGAGAAGCTGTGCCAGATGATCAGTTTAATAGCTTGTGGTTTCAGCAAGACTATTGTCCTGCACATAACAGCAGGGATGTACAAACCTTTTTAACAACAACTTTTGGTGAAACCGTAATATCCAACAGTGGTCCTGTCCGCTGGCCAGCTAGATCCCCGGATATCACGCCGTTGGATTTTTATTTATGGGGATGTGCGAAAAATGAAATATACGAATTTGACCCCCCAGAAAATAGGCAAGTTCTTGAGCAGCGAACCCGAAATATTCTAGAAAATAGAAATACCATTCAACGAGTAATCAGAACAGTTGAAAGGAAATGCGGACACTGCATAGAAAAAAACGGTCAACATTTTTAATCCTAGTATTATGTAGCATTTTTTTATTAATTTTATTGAGTAGGTAGTTCGTACTGATTTTCTGTTAATTCTTGTAAGGTTAGTACTTTTAAATCGCCATGAAAGGTTGACTTCAGAATGTGAAGTTCTGTTTCAATTCTTCTTATGGAAAAAACCAGATTTTCATTAAAATATTCTAATATTTGCCTATTCCATTCCTTGTCATACTTGCATACTTTCTGTTGCGATTCTTAAAATTGGCTAACCCTAACAAGCTTCTAATCAGTGCAGCGCTTGAAAAAAAGTTCTGTCGACAGTCGTTCTTCGGGGTACATTATGTGCAGTGCACATAGTATTAATGTTACTGAGTAGAACTTACTGATTTTATGCAGAATTTAATGTCTAGTTTAAAAATATTGCTATTTGAAACTATTAAGTTTTAATTTATATCGATAATTCGAAAAAATGTTTAAACAGTCTTATTTCAAACGCATAGCCTACTTGGGCAAAGATGTTAGTGTGATATGCGGGTGGTAGTTTGATCATGTGTGAACATTGTGCACGAATCAATTATGTTATTAAGTAGTTTTTACTGATTTTTTGTAGAACTGGATGTTAAATTACAATATATTGCTATTTAACACTATTAATTTTTAACTTTTTACTTTGATAATTCCAAAAAACGTTTAAATATTTCCTCTACGCACTTTTTGCACCTTTAGTAATAACCTAATTACAAAGTGTGATACACCGTTGAAAAACTAAAGAAATACTCTTTTCAAAACTGTTAAAATCGAACACAGCGGCCATAAGAAAAAACAAAATTGATGATGGTTCTAAAAAATCGAATCGTTGTATGTAAAATCTGACTTAATAGGTGCACTCTACGTAAAAAGTTGCCTTAATAATGTTCTTACAGATTTTGAAAATTTTCATAAATAAATAAATTATAGGACTTTTTCGAAAATGCAGTTTTTTGGTTTTTTCAAAATATCTCAAAAACTAAAAAAGATAGAATTGCGAGCAAAACGGCGTTAAATTACAAACGTAATTGTCTAAAACTTTCTCCATTTAAACGTTTTTGTAACTATTACGGTTTCCGAGATCCCAATACTGTCATAACCAATTTCGGACACACTGTACAATTAAGTATCGTAACATTCGATATGGTTCTATATCTCTAACAAGAAAACCCTACGTGCTACAACTTTATATTTGTCATTTTCGTGTTTGGATAGGTTCAGTCTATTAGATTATGCTATTCTGATCTGTGTTACAAAAAAAAATTTTTTTGTCGGTTAGTGTAATTAGTTAATAATCATTATAGACTTTGGATAATAATAATGCTTTTGCATATTTACATGTATATTTTAGTTATGTGGTTTAACTTAATTTTTAGTTTTTTATACTTTTTTGGTGTATCTTAATCACAAAAAAAGCTATTTTGCAGATAGCTGAGTGATCGACCACATCAATGAAATATGGTTTACCGATGAGAAAATATTTAGGTAATATGCAGAAATAGAACCTTTTAATTGTACATCTATAATCATATTTTTTGGCGTGTTTGTTCAAGTAAAATCTTGTGTTTTCTTTATGAAGATAAAATTAACTTCCAGGTTTATCAGAGGGATATTTTGTAACAAATGTTACCAGTATTAAAGAAATAACTAATAGTAATATTTTTACGACCGGACACCTGGTCATGCTCCTTCAAGACGCACATTTAGTTATCTGCTTGAAAATTGTGCTGATTGTATTGAACCCCAATCCCCTAATCACCTAACAACCCAGACCTAAGCACAGTTAACATAGTATTTGGGGTTTATCAGAAAATGCGGTTCATTTCAATTCTATACTAAGATCAGAAAATGTTGACAAGGGTTTTCGTACTACAAATATAAGGCATTTTTGTGAATCTTAATTTAAAATATTGTTTCGTTTTTTTTTTATCTGAATCCATTTATCGGTAAGAAAAATCTCTCGCCAATGTTCAAAAAGATAATCTTTTTCCAGAAGATCCCATTAATTAAATTATATTTTTACATGGAATCATTAGAAACAATATATATTTGGTCCGTGTAATATTTAAGAATAAGAACTAAAATTACATTGGGAAGTGTGTATGTGTAGTATACAAAAAAAATCGTTTAACTTGGGTAAAAATTAAATTAGTTATTAAGGTGTAAAAAATGGTTACTTTAATTTGGCTCACAGTGTACAGCATATTGCATATGCAAATGAATATTTTAGTGATTTTCCTAGATAAACGCGTATTCTGCAATGATTGAGATAATAATGCATAACATCCCCAAAAAAACTAAATTTAATAACATAGTAGTCTGGACTTTAGGCAAAATTAATTAATGGATCAAATTACAATATATTTTTAATCAGATTCATTTCATTGTTAAAACGTTCTTTACTTAATGGAGAATTGACTAATCTGTGAGTTAAGAAATGAAATTCTGCCATTTTGTGCTGACGACAATGAAATTAGTCGGATGTTATATACCTATCAGTATTAGTAAATTTCCTATAAATATCAAATTCTAATTTATCGTTCTTTCTAATAACTAACGTGTCGAGAAAAGGTAATTGCGCATTGTTCTCCTTTTCGTACGTAAAATTAATGGAATGATATTTATTGTTTAATGTTTCTAAGAAAGTGTCAACTTTTTTGTTTTAGTATCAAAAATAGCAAATATATCTCTACTTATCTATACCACACCTTTGGGAAATACTTGAGCTCTTTTTTGAAATGGGTTTCTAATCTACCCATAAACAAATTTGCAAGGAACGCATAAGCAATTGTCCATCGCTGTTCCCTCAAGTTGTTTATAATATTTATTGTTGAACTGAAAAATATGTTTATTCATACATAATTTTGTGAGAAGCAAATGTTCATCAATAATTTCTTTCTTCAAATTATTGATTTCAAGTAGTTCCTTTAGGTACTCTAAAGCTAGTGGTATGGGTACACTAGGAAACAATGAGCTTATATCAACAGATATTAAAATTTCACCTTCTTTTAAGTGAATATTCTTAACTTTTTCTAAGAATTCTAACGAGTTAATAACCTCGAAGTTATCGTAAGAGATATTTAATTTGCTGAATTCCTCTACTAACCATTTTGAAATATTGTACGTTGGTGATCCAACAGCTGAAACAATAGGTCTCATGGACTTCCCAGATTTATAGATTTTGGGTCACAAATCACGAGGACTCTCAAAATTATTTATAACGGAAAACAAGAAAACTGACTCAAGTTTTAAGAGGGAATGGATATTGCAATGAAGATATTAGACGGTCAATCAGAAAATATATTAATTCTACTCCACGAAATAAAACTAATAAGGAGTTACCGATAGGAAGTGTAGTTCTTCTATTCGTACATGGAACCCGAGACAATTTTGCAAGGTTACTTCGCCTGTCCAACATACGTACAACCTTCTTCAACACACACAAGAAAATTGGACAACAAACGGGAAGGGTATTCCTGTGGTGATGTCTATATTGGAAAAATTCCTCGATCCATATCGACTAGACTTAAAGAACGTAAAAGTTGTATAAGAAAGAAACAAATAGTAAAATCTGCTGTATCTGAATACCAAGATTTCACTGGAGATATCATAAATGTAAAAGAAACCAATGTTTAATGCCAAAAATTGGTCGCCTAAACTTAATCCCCTTCTATGTGATATCAAAAAGACTCTACGTCTCAATGAGTTAAGAGGCAAGGAAATTTCTTTTATTTGGGTTAAGGGACACTGTGGTTTGAATGGAAATGAAAGTGCTGATTTCTTAGCTAAGGAAAGCACTCGATGCGGAGTAACAACTTATTGTAGCCTCTCTCTTCTTGACGCACGGTGTGCTAGCCCAAATTCTCTGCAAATTCAAGAACAGATAATGATTTCTGTAGAATTTCAACTACGAGATACACAAAACTTATGATCATATCCCTCAAAACTATTGGCACACAAAAATTAACCGTTTCCAGACAATATGTTACAACTATAATCCGTCTAAAATTTGGCCATGCTTGTTATTCGGCACATCTCAACAAAATAAATGTAATACCGTCACATTAATGGGATGTTTGTGACATTAAATGTGATCTGGATGATATATTTTTTTAATGCTCTAAATACTCTGCAAAAATAAAGGAGCTCTATCAGGATCTAGTTAATCATTGTAAAGTTGCATGCATATATAAAATTAACTTTCTTTTATGTTTTTTATATAAAATTAATTAATTAAATATTACTAAAAAACTTACTTTTATCAAGTGTGCCATGAATAGCCATGCTGGATTATAAGTAGGATGTTTCGTTTTGACAGTGACACTTACCCTATTCTTTCTGAGTAGACATAAGATTTCCTTATTTTTCTTGATTTTAAGTATTTTTGTTTTCAATAGTCAAAATAATGTATACTCAAAGTGAAAAAGTCAAAATGTCATTAATATTTGGAGAATGTCATAAAAATTCAAGGAATGCTGCTGAGTTGTATTCTCAGAGATACCCCGACCGGCAATCTCCAGTCCATCAGTATTTTCCATATCTCGAGAATCGTTTTAGGCATCAAGAAGGAAATCAAGTGCTATGGTTGAAGTTGATAAAACTGTTTCTTTAAAAAAAATTAATCATGAACCGGGTTTAAGTCGTGGATCAGCTAGAAAAATTCTAAAGAAACACATATATCGAGCTTTTAAGTACCAGTTACACCAACATTTGTATCCTGACGATGGCGATAGATGGGTATTGTTTTGTGATTGGTTGCTCCAAAATTGTAGAATTGACTCAAATTTTATTAACTTTATCTTATTTTCTGACGAATCCAGATTTACTAATAATGGTATGTTTAACAAGCAAAACACTTGTTACTGGGCCCAACAAAATCAACATGAAATGAGAGTAGGAAAATTTCAAGAAAGGTTTGGTGTGAATACCTGGGCTGTTGTCGTTGGCAACAGAATAATTGAGCCAATTTTAAGGGGTTAGGTACTTAGGCTTTCTCCAAAATGAAATTGAGTAACATCTTAATGATCTACCTTTAGAAGTTTTACGCCGCATTTACTTCCAGCAAGATGGAGCACCGCCTCACAATACCAGATAAATTCTTAATTATTTAATCGAACATTTTAATAATAAAGTTATTGCAACCAATGGCCCAATACGGTGACACGCCCGTTCACCGGATCTCACTGTTCTCTATTTCTTTATTTGGGGATATTTATTTTTTTTTATTTTATTTATTAGTCTTTTGTTGCTATACATTTAGTACAGATATAAAGACAAGTGAGGTAAAATACAGCATAATAACACTTATTAACAAGAACCACTAACTATATATGAACATACACATTATAATTATGTATTACGTGCTGACAAACTGCGAGCTCTGGCTGACATATCCTTCCACGGTATAAAAACAGTTTTCTATAAGAAAAGATTTCAATTTAAGTTTAAATTTATTTAAACCAGTAATGTTTTGAATCTCAGTAGGTAGGAGGTTAAAAAGGAATAATCCGGAATAAATTGGTGATTTTTTATATTGAGCATGTTTGAAACGATTTATATGAAAGTTATTTTTATTTCTTGCCTCATACGAGCGAGTTTCTCCGATTTTTTAAAATCTTTTTCGTTTGTTAAAATATAAGTTAGTAACTTATATAGGTATACAGGGTTATTCACGCAACACGTTCATTAAAAGTTTTTGATGATGCCATTTAAATGAAAATTCCAAATTTTGGGATTAAGGTAAGGTCAAGGGTACTACTTTTTTTGAAATATTTTCACTTCCGGTTTAACCGGAAGTTGGTATCAACTTGCTTATTTTAAATGGAACACCCTATATTTTATGATATTTTTGGATTCTACGGAAAATTTTAATGCTATTTTATGTAGCATGTCCTATACCTAGGTTCAAGCGTTCTTAAGATACTTGACCTTAAACCAAAAATGAGCCTTCGGGGTACCAAATTTCAAATATTTTTGTAAGTTTAGAAGATATAATCTTCATATTTTGCAGAGGATCGGTAAATAATCCTTTTTCTATTTTTTATTGAATTTGTCTATTTTTATACAGGGTGTCCTAAATTCAGCGGCAAACATTCACATTTTCAAAGCCGCTAAAGTCCGTTTTTTAAATGGGACACCCTATAACTTTATGCACTGTCAAATGTAGAATTTCATTTTATAATTGGGTTTTATAAAAATATCGTATGTATTTGCTTAATATTTACATGTTCCAATGGTAAGCCATGGAAAAACAAATGAGATCCAATATCTAATATGACAGATGATTAGTATGCGTTATTTATCGAAAGCTGTCAGTGATAAACTAAATCTTCTAAATCGAAATGGAAGAATACTCAAACGCTGATATTCTCAATCTATTTTATATTCATGGAGAATGTTATAAAATTTTGGAGAGAACGTGTCGTGTGTTTAATGAACGCCACCCTGATTTGCCGCAAAATGCAAAATTCAAGAGGATTGAAACGAACTTTTTGCGTTTTGGCAAGGTTAAAGTTACAACAAATGTTCCGAACCTAGTGACAAATGCCGAGTATAACGTAATAAACATATTAGCTTATTTTCATGCAAACCCGCAAAGTTCAATACCGTCTGCAGAAAACGATTTGGGAATTTCTTCTTCATCTGTCCAAAGAATCTTGAGCGAACATCATATGCACCCCTATTCCTTCCAAAACGTGCAAGCCTTGAGACCTGGTGATGACGCCCGACGAGTAGAATTTTGCGAATTCATGTTTTTGAAAATTCAAGAGGAGCCTCAATTCCTTTCAAAAATATTTTGGACCGATGAAGCGAAATTTTCTAGAGAAGGAACAACAAATAGA
>JAUTXW010004737.1:0-120705 GCA_030620095.1 Kuschelorhynchus macadamiae
TGACTCAGAACTTGCCAGGGGCTAATGATCTAAATGATTATTTTATTAATGTAAGCAAAAATGTTACCTCTAGTATCTCGCCAAGTTTGGACCCTCTTTCGTTTCTCCCTCCTTCAAAAAATTTAGCTGATAGCTTTTTCTTAAGTCCCGTTAGCAACACTGAACTATTGAAGGTAATACATAATATTAAAAGTAAATCTTCGTGTAGCACTGATGGCCTATCAATTAGAATATTCCTGAACTTGCCACTCCCAGTCATAGAGGCCCTTACAACATTAATAAATGAGTCCTTTATAAAAGGTGTATTCCCTGATTGCCTTAAAACAGCTATAATTATTCCACTTCATAAAGGCGGCGAAAAAACTAACTCTTGCAATTATCGCCCAATTGCACTACTACCAGTGCTATCAAAAATCATCGAAAGGCTACTGAAGAACCGTCTTATGCCATTTCTCCTGAAACATCAGATAATATCCCCGGAGCAGTTCGGATTTCTACCCAACAAGTGCACCAGTGACGCCATGTTCACGTTGCTTAGAGGCGTCTACTCATCTCTCAATAACAACCACCCAACTGCCTCAGTTTTTTGTGACTATGCGAAAGCCTTTGATTGTGTTAGTCATGAAATTCTGATAAACAAACTACATTTTTATGGAATTCGTGGTACTTCTTTAAATTGGTTCAAATCTTATCTTGGAAAAAGGCAACAACTTGTAAGGGCTAATGGTTCCGATTCTGATTGTAAGTTGATTACAAGTGGAGTTCCTCAAGGTTCAGTCTTGGGACCTATTCTTTTTTTGTTATACATTAATGATATCACGAACCTTAAAATTAATGGAAGAATCTCCCTTTTTGCTGATGACACAAGCATAACATGGAGTGATTTTGATACAACGTCTTTACACTCTAGTATCTCCAAAGACTTGGTTATAATTAAGGCTTGGTCCGATTCCAATATGCTTTGTTTTAACGTCGATAAAACGGTGGCGTTATCTTATAAGGGAACTTTACAACCACTTCAGGTACATAACAGCAATATTGAATACGTAGAGTCGGTTAAATTCCTGGGTTTAAATATAAATAGCAACCTAAAATGGTCTAATCATATTGACACCTTAACTAAAAAACTTTCTACCGCCTGCTTCGCCATTCGATCAGTTTCAAAAGAACTAGACGTTCCTTCTGCCAGACTTACTTATTTCTCTTTATTTGAATCCCACCTCCGCTATGGCCTTCCCTTTTGGGGCTGCTGTACCACCGAGCAATTTCGTAGTATTTTTATGCTTCAAAAGAGAGCCATTCGTTATTTGTTTGGTCTAAATAATAGAGCTCACTGCCAATACTATTTCAAAAAACATGAAATATTAACACTTCCTGCATTATTTATTTTGGAAACGGTATGTTTGCTGAGAAAACATATAAACACCCTCCCAGAAAGGCCACAACATGTATACCCTACCAGAAACTCTAGGCATGATATTTATCTTCCCATTCCTTCCACAGAATTAATAAAAAAATCAATTATTTACAACGCCATAAAACTTTACAACAATCTGCCAGTACATTTAAAATCTATCCCTATGCTTGCACAATTTCGAAAAAACACCAAAGCATACCTCATTGAGAGACCACTTTACAGCGTTAATGATTTTTTTTTTCAGTGAGTAAGTCTCTTTAAATTGTCACTAAACTCGCTTGTTTACTTAAATCTTTTGTGAGTCATGTCCTAACTCATAGCATAGAATTTTGTAAATCATTATATAGGGAAAAGAACTGTCGAACATTCACTTAAAACTTAATTATTTTTGTTAGGTATTGGATTAAAAACAATTTAATTCTTTTTGTATACTACATTCTGCACTAGTTCAATATACCTTCTGTTTAACATCACAATTATTTGTATAACTATAATAACATAGAGTTTAAGGTCGCATAGTTGCAATTTTGATTTCAATGTCATCGAAATTATTCACCTCGTACATGTGTGTTTGTTTACTTTTATAAGGTTATCATGATTCATTTACTGTTTGCAGTGTTATGCTATATTCTAACGTGTGTTTTACGATTTGGTAAATTGATAATTTACATTTTTAAAAAAAAAAAAAAGCACTGACTTGTCGAAATTATTTTCGATTAATGTTTTGATATGTCTTATTTTTAGGTATATTTTGCTTTGTCCATAAAATTGTAGAATTTTTCTGCGGCAATAAAGCATACTTTTGTTTGTTTGTTTGTTGTTTAAGGTGCATATCTCTATTTTAGATATTGTCGATTCGAATCCCACAAAAATCAAATTTATTTTTTAATTTGTTACATTATTTGTTCAATATGTTACAAGCCTAATAACTGGGCTAATTTTGTAAAATTTTGAATATTCGTGTAATAAGTAAATAGAACTAAGATATTTTCATAAAGACAATAAAAAGAAAAAATACAACCGGTCCTTAAACTTGCACAAAACAATATAAATGTTTGCATTACTAACGCAAATATTCCATTACAGAGATCTACCAGGGCAAAGAGTTTTTAAATTACGATCTCAATTTCTAGCAGACATATTTGTTATTTCGAAAAACATGCACCTCGATATCATGGATTCAGAGATCCATAATACAATTCTTTCTACACCATCTAAATAGTCTCTAAATACTCGATTTGTTTCTTTTTTCAGAGTTCATAATACTTTTGCTGAACCCATTAAGCGTTTCCTCCTGAACTTTTTGTGCTAACCGACTTAGAATATTTATTTCAACTGCATAAAAGACTTCAAAGGAAAAATATAAAAATTCTGATGCAAATATATAATTACATTTATACAGGGTGTCCCACGATGAAATGCGGCGATCGATTTCTCAGGAAAGTAGGCTTTGGAAAAATTTGAAAATTTGGCAGCTAACTAAAGTCGATGGGCGTGCAAAATATTTTCAAGATGGCGGCACTTCCGGTTATACCGGAAGTAGACGTCAACTTTCTTATTTTAAATAGAACACCCTATATATAATTAAATTTTTGGATTCCTCGAAAAATTCTAGGTATATTTCATGTATAATATCCTATACCTAAGTTCAACTGTTTTTGAGATATTTTGAATTTTATACATAACTATAAATATCTGCTTATCTAAGTCTCTATTATTTATTTGCGGTTAACTTCCTTGTCCAAAAGGGTACACTTTAGTGGCCTGTGCTGATATTTTTATAATAAATAAATATAGGATGATCAAAAACCGACATTATAAATATGCTTTAAAAAATCGTTAAAAGTTACTTTTTTCAAATGGAAACCCCCAATTTTTATAATTTTATCTTATTTAGCACTATTTCACGGTTTCAACATTTTTATAGTTTTTCCAAAATTTGTTTAAGGCTGTTCGGTGACGGTTTCTGTTTATCTGGAAATCTATCAGCAACTATCTGGCATGTTCTTGTTAAAACTCTGTTTCTCATAGATAATAAACAAATTCAAATAATCCTCGTGTGTGTAATTTAATCGCCCCGGCATGATTATTAGATTAATAATTATTGTAATTACTATAATAAATAAATAATATTTTAGTAGGTAATTGGCAAACGACAATAAATATTACGTTTCTATAGTAACCAATTGGCTTTGTTATCACCAAATTGTTACAATTTAATGAACAAAGGCCTCCCTGTCATGGCTAACTAACAAGAAAACTTAGAAGCCGTCTGGCATTATTAGAATAAAAAATGTTAAATCGTCAATAACTCAAAAACTACAAATTTTTGGAATAGACAACTTTATACAACGTCACCCTTATTTTAAGTGTTAAATTAGATAAAATTATAAAAATTGAAGGTTTCCATTTGAAAAAAGGAACTTTTAACGATTTTTAAAGTATATTTATAATGTCAGTTTTTGATCACTATGTATTTATTTAATATACAAATATCAGCATAGGCCACTAAAGTGGATCATTTTGGACAAGGAAACCACCCGCAAATAAATAATAGAGACATCGATAAGCAGATATTTATAGTTATGTCTAGACCTGCAATCGTCATTTTTACATAAAATTCAAAATATCTCAAAAACAGTTCAACTTAGGTTTAGGATATTATGCATGAATTATACCTAGAATTTTTCGAGGAATCCAAAAATTCGATAATATACAGGGTGTTCTATTTAAAAAATGAAAGTTGACGTCTACTTCCGGTAAAATATTTTGCGCGAATTGCCCCCGTCGACTTTAGTTAGCTGCCAAAATTTCAAATTTTTTCTTACTTTCTAAGAAATTCTAAGAAATCGATCGCCGCAATTCGTCGTGGGACACCCTGTATATTATTATATAAACCACAAAGGCTCTTTTTCGGATTTATTAGTCTCTACTTGACAAATTTAGGATGTTTCGGAATTAGCAGCGACATGAGAATAATACTAGGCATACATTGCTAGGTTAGTGACGGAGAAGGCCTGAGGACTAAGATCTAAGGTTACACAAATCATTTTAAGTAATGATAATTGACAATAATAACAAAACAAATCTAAAAAATTGATCTGGGATAGAACATAGTCTAACTGGAGAAAGGAAGATGACTACAGATTATTCGAAGATATGCTGTCGGTTCCATTACAAGCCAGGGCTGTTTGAAACGCTGTCTGTCCCTGGTGCATATGGACGAAGTATTGACTGGCGACTTCACACTTATAAGGATAGAAAATAATCCACTATGTCTTATTCGTAGAACTGCCCTAATTGTACCATAATAGGGATCTGAGATAGGTAGATTAGACTTATAAAAAAACATTGAAAATCAGGCTGTCTCTCCAATGACGATTAAGGGCCCTTGATTGAGTTGGGATGCAAGCCTTCGTAGAAAGATGGGCAGAGCAAAACTAAAAGGTAGTTCAAGGTGAAAGTGGCAACAAGTGCTTTTCAAACTCACCCACCAAGCTCTGATCCCCCCTTCTTTTACTATTATGACTACTTATAAACCTTAAATCCATATTGTATTTTAAAGAATTTCTTAGAGGATATGAAAACATCGGTTGTATTATGAGGTTAATTTTTTTTGTATTAATTAAATAAAATTAATGTTAGAAATAAATAATTAAAGGCAATGAAAAGTGGAAAAAGTCTGCTCTGGAGTGGGATGCAAACCCAAAACCTCAGTTCTACCGAGACATTGCTCTACCAAATAAGCTATCGAGGAACTGATAACAGCTCGCAGTGATTGGTCTTGCTTCGTAATGTCTTATGACTGTTTCTGGCGTTTTTTTCTTTGTTCATTTACAAAGGTTTAGTATTTATATTTTAGTGATGCATTTTATAGATTGCTTATGTCGTCTCATTTGGAAGTAATAATATTTTCGTTTGATACAATATGCCACCAGACTCTAGAGGCTATCATTTTTTGTGTAAGGTAATTGCGTCTTTCTTGCTAATAATAGACCTATTGAAGGAAACTGAAGTACGAAAGGTAGCTGATGCTTAATTACTATCAACTTTGATTGATTATGATACTGAACACAAAATATTAGACTTGCTCTTGGACTAACAGGACGCCATGATATATCGGTATCGAAACTTATTACAAGGCCTTAGGAACAACTGTGAAACTTTGTTTCGTCGAAAATAGCGGCCCTTATTTTGGCCTCGAGGCCGTTCTGTGGGAAAGACGCGTGTGAGGGTTGCGAATTTTAAATTCAAAGTTTTTCGAAGGACCCAGGGAAAAGCCCGTTTGGATATGGAGTTGGGGATTTTGATTTAATAATGTGTCGCGAGATACCGAGAGTTCTTCCCCGTTTTTTTGCTCGGATTTATTTTGAAATAAGTTTAAAAATATTGAATCGAAATTTTCTACCAAATCTGACATCAGTAAATATACGTATTTATTATGAGCACTAAATATTTAGGTCTCAAACAAAAGTATGCTTTATTGCAGCAGGAAAATTGTTACAACTTTATCGACAAAGCGAAATTTACCTTAAATTAAAAAAAAACAATGGAAAAACGAAATATTAATCGGAAAAAAAATCATATTTTTCGATAGGTCAATGTAAATACATAAATTACAAATATAGAATTGGTTAGGACATAGCATTGCCGTAAAGCGATTAATGAATCCAGGGGGCCTAAGCAATAAGGAAATAAACAATACATATGCGAGATGAATAATGACGATGACAAAAAGTGCATTGAACTAATGTAGTAACTAAAGCGTATTAAAAAAAATGTATAACTTTAACCCAATATGTAACAAAAATTATTAATGTTAACGGACCATCAGACAGTTCATTCCATATAAAACATTTTCAAATCCTATGCTAGCAGCTGGAACATGACAACCAAAAAGATTTAGGTAAACAAGCAAATAAAAACATTTTAATGAGACTTATTCATTATTAAAATCATTAACGCACTATAAAGGTCTTTCAATGAGGTACGCTTTGGTTTTTTTTTTCGAAAGACTGCAAACATAGGGATTGTTTTTAAATGTTCTGGAAGTTTTGTGGCGTTGTAAATAATTGATTGCAAAATTTTTAGATGGAGGGAGAAACGAAAGAGGGTCTAAACTTGGCGAGATACCAGAGGTAACATTTTTGTTTACATTAATAAAATATTTTCTACTTGATTCGTGACCTCAGATTGATAGTTTGTACAGGAGGGTTGGTTTGAATTGGTCAATAATAAATCTCTAAAAGCTCAGAATTTTATTCTAGTCTACGTTTCGACCTATATAAGGTCATCCTCAGGACTCTAAAAATATTTTACATGGTTTACATCATGCGTTACATATTTAATAATAGTTACATAATGGTTATAGATCTAGAGGAATATTATTAGACTAACATAATTAAAATGAAACATACTAAATAGCTTTAAACATTGAAACATTTACAATTCTCTTACGAGACAATACGAAATTTACAAAGATTTAGATTAAAAATTATTATTATAAGAGGTGCAATAGTACATAGATATACATAAAGACACTTACTTTTAAAAATCAATCATACACTAATTCCTACAATTGTCAGGATATTTGCTACTTACAAACAAGGCAGAACTCCATGTCGAATTAGAACATATATTTAAAACTGGAAAAACTATCAGATAAAGGATTTTAAGAGATCGTACCATGGCCTAGCTAGTACTGAAATAAATATATTTATTTGTCTGTACCTTCGCATACCATCAGTCGATATCTCACTTCTAAAAAAAATTGGAATTTTGATTTATTTATAGTTTTTTAAAATTTACAGCTCGCAGATATTGTTATTGCTATAGAGGGTGTTGACAAAATTTAATTACATTTAATATTAATAAAATAATCATTTAGGTCATTTGGCCTTGGCAAGATCTGAATTACAGGGTTTGATTAGTTTCTGAGGTTATTGATAATGGACCAGGTTTCCTTTGAAACGTTTTTAGACTTTGATGTTTTTGATAGTACATTTTTTGGATGACTTGATTAGTCTAATATAGGTCCTCCTATAACTAGAGATATAGTAGAGTATATGAATGAAGTCGGTGAATTTTTTTATATATAAGAGAGAACGTATATTTTTAGCAGAAATGCCTAGTCCATTCGTCTTAAGCTGGAAGGCCTTATTAAAAGCACTTAAAATTTCATTTAAGAAAGCTCCAAAATTTGAGTTAACGTTTTCAAATTCAAAATTCCAGTCGGTGTTTAAGCAAATACTATGAAATTCTGAAAAATTCACGGCCGTGAAAATTCTAAAGTAAGGGTCTAAGAGGAATACTAAATTTGGAAAATATTTTTCGTGATCGGAAAGACCAATGCTACAAACCTGAGATTGAACCTCGGATAAATAAAAATCACACGCCACGCCAAATTCTACTTCAAGACGATACACGCATTGCAAGACCGAAAGAGTCGAATATAGAAATTAAATATTTCTGAGTGGCACAAACAGTAGCATAGTCAATATTAATGTGTGGTGCGGAATAATTTGCGACCGTATTATCGGACCAATATTTTTTGACAGATCGTTATCAACGACTTGCCAGCAAATATTCGAGAAAATATCATTTTTGAGCAGGATAGCGCCCCTTACCACACGGTTGCACCGGTAGTAAATTTCCTTAATCAACATTTTCCATTGTGGATAGGAAGACATGGTTTAATATCCTAGCCACCCCGAAGCCCTGATTTAAGCCCTTTAGACTGCTTTTTGTAGGGTGCTCTAAAAAATTAAGTTTATAAAAATAGATCTAATAATAGAAATGAGTTAAAAATAAAAATCATGGAAGAGATCAATAATTTTAATGCATCTAATTCGGTAAGGAACGCTATTCGAAAAATGGAGACTATTTACACTTCATGTATCGCAATGGACGGTGGCCATATTGAAAATTTTTTATAATCTGTTTTAATCATGTTTAATACTCAGTTAGTTATTAGTTATACAGTGTGGCACAAGATATTTTTTTTGTCTTTCCCTTATTTTCGTAAACATTAAATAATAAGAACATAAATTACATAATATTTCACTTTTATTTGTATTTTCTAACATTATTTATAGTCGCTATCTGTGTTAAGGAAATGAGAATAGTCATAGTCAATATTAAGGTGCCCGCATAGAATTTTCGTGCCTTTAACTGGTAGACTATCTAGCAAATTTAGCAGGTAATTAAAGAAAGATTATACATCAGACTTTGGTGATCTATAAATACAGATTACATAGAGATCAAAGTTTTGATTATTTCCTATAGAAAATTCAAAAATGTTACCCGCTAAAAGGTCATATTTAGTTACCGAGACGAAATCCCCGTTTAGAGAAAGAATCAATGTTCCTCCATAAGCTTATTTAGAGTTATTTCTGTCATGTCTAGCTTTTGTAGAATATCTCTCCACATAAAAGGGTTCGTTTAGATTCAGCCAGTGCTCAGTAATTGCAACAAGTTGGTGGAACTCCAATTCTTCTAGAAATAGGTATAGGGTGGCCATTTTATAGTGATACAGTACCCTATCTAGAAAACGGTAATAGTTAGGACAAAAAGTTAAATATTAAAGTTGTTTGGATTCAATTAAATTTTTATTTTATGTCACTTTTGTTTATACATTATACGTTATTTTAAAAAAAAACAGATTTTTTTTAAAAAAAATTTTTACCTATAAAACTTTAATGGAACTGACTAATATCCTAAACATACATTACTAAGGGTTCAATTCAACGAGTTGCCATGCTGGTCTTACCAATTAATATACAGGGTGTTAGAAATGGAGAGCAAAACAAACAGAACTCTAAATGTAAAAATCTCCTGTTTTTCAAATGAAACACCCTGTATATTTTTATTTCATCTGATTCAACGTTCAATTACCTATCATTACTCATATATGTGTCCTATACCTAAAATGAACAGTTTCGATTTTATTAGCCGTTTTCTGATTTATCCCGGAATTTTGCCAGTAAATGAGATCAGAAACTAAAAAAATCAAGATAGACTTAGGAAATAACCTAATGCAATTGTTGACTTAAGTTGACATTTGCTTAGTTTGTCGTTTTTGTTAAATTTTTGCTGCGAAATTTGTTAAAAAATGGCTTTAAATAGTTTAGACGAACGTTTGAAATTATACAACTGTTTCATAAAAAATAATAAAAGTCCAGGGTTAGCCCTTAGAGAATATTCGAGGGAATATATATTTTTTCGAATTGTGCGTGATTTGGAAAATAGTGTCCTTAAAAACCCTAAGAAAAATCGTCCCATATTTGTCCTCACTGAGGAAAAACAACTGGAGATTTTACTTTATTTCGAGGAATATGATGAAAGACCCCAAAGAGATGCTGACAGAGACATTGCAGGTGTCAATTGAGGAAGTATTCAAAAAACACTGCAGGTGAATGGTTATCATCTTTATAAATTTCTTCCAACTCAATTATTATCACAATTAGACTTTAATGAAAGATTGACTTTTTGTTGTAATATTATGGACCGGCAGTTCGAAAATGTGTTTTTTTCAAAAGTGCTTCGGACTGATGAGGCCTCATTTAACTCGGCGGGTATTTTTAATAGGAAAAACACTCATTACTGGTCTCAAACTAATAAACATCTAATAAAAGCAATTAAAAAACAAAGCCGTCAAACCGTAAATGTGTGGTGCGGAATAATTTGCGACCGTATTATCGGACTTTTTTTTTTTGACAGGTCGTTATCAACGACTTGCCAGCGAATATTCGAGAAAATATCATTTTTCAGCAGGATAGCGCCCCTTACCACACGGTTGCACCGGTAGTAAATTTCATTAATCAACATTTTCCATTGTGGATAGGAAGACATGGTTTAATATCCTGGCCACCACGAAGCCCTGATTTAAGCTCTTTAGACTGCTTTTTGTGGGATGCACTAAAAAATAAAGTTTATGAAATGAGTTAAAAATAAAAATCATGGAAGAGATCAATAATTTTAATGCATCTAATTCGGTAAGGAACGCTATTCGAAAAATGGAGGCTATTTACACTTCATGTATCGCAATGGACGGTGGCCATATTGAAAATATTTTATAATCTGTTTTAATCATGTTTAATACTCAATTAGTTATTAGTTATACCGTGTGGCACAAGATATTTTTTTTGTCTCTCCCTTATTTTCGTAAACATTAAATAATAAGAACATAAATTACATAATATTTCACTTTTATTTGTATTTTCTAACATTATTTATAGTCGCTATCTGTGTTAAGGAAATGAGAATAAGGCTTAGTTTACGACATTTTTATTTTAGCCCACTTCATCTGTTTACTTATATTAAAAAAAATCGGAAAACGGCTAATAAAATCGAAACTGTTCATTTTAGGTATAGGACATATATATGAGTAATGATAGGTAATTGAACGCTGAATCAAATGAAATAAAAATATACAGGGTGTTCTATTTGAAAAACAGGCGATTTTTACATTTAAAGGTCTGTTTTTAACACCCTGTATATTAATTGGTAAGACCAGCATGGAAACTCGTTGAATCGAACCCTTAGTAACGTATGTGTAGGATATTAGTCAGTTCCATTAAAGTTTTATAGGTAATTTTTTTTTTTAAATATGTTTTTTTAAAAAAAAAATCTAAAAACTCAATTTACTCAAAAACGATAAAGAATTCAAATCTAGATGTTATTATAAAAACTTTCGCAAATTAACAGTAGAATCGAAATATGTAATAATATATAGGGTATCCTATTTAAATTAAGAAAGTTGACATGTGTCACGTCAAAACGAAACACCCTGTATAAGCAAAAGTAAAATAAAATAAAAATTTGATTGAATCCAAACAACTTTAGTATTTAACTTTTTGTCGTAACTATTACCGTTTTCTAGATAAGGTACTGTATGGCAATAAAATGGCCACCCTGTACAACTCGTCAGTTTTATTTCTTAGAGAAGAGATATTAATAAATCATACTAAGACCCGTAACAACAGAAAGTTTTGAGGAAAGTTCCTCAGGGCACGTTAAATTGTTTTTTTCTGGGAATTGCTGGAGAAGTAGTTTTTGTGGCATCCTCTGGTCCTCTGAATCCTCGTGAATTAGCGAGCCTTAAAGATAAGTCTTGCTATCGGAGGCGGAATGTCGGATAGTGATTCCAATTTGATATGATATGATGATCATAGGGAAATAAAATCCAACAATTTTGTAAATGACAAATTATTTTTCTTGAAATTATAGTTTGCCTTTTCCTAACCAGCCGGAACTCAATTTAATTATTTCTTTACATAAACTTTCGGGTCGTTAATCCTCTTAATTCATGCATTTACTTTTCTAAATAGAATTATTTTTTTTCGGAGAGAGAATTCTTTTGCTCGTGGAACACGCCCCAAGTAAACTACTGTTAATTTAAAAACTAATTAAAATTCGTTTTAAGCAAAACAAAATTCGCGTCTCGCGTTGTTTTTGTTCTTTCGGATGCTCGTTTGGCGCAAAACGGGGCCAGTTTTTATTATTTTCCATTATGCTAGGACGGAAAGGGGAAAACGTGCGTTGCAAGTATTTTATTATTTTCTTCAAATAGCAGTTTCTTCGCCTAGGGGCAATACAAGTATTACAAAAGTAATTACTGAAAAACGTACGTCCAATTTCTAGTGGCACATTACTTTTTTTGTTAACCAGCCATTTTAATCGCTCCTTTTAGGTAAAGAAACTTAAAGTCGCTATTTTTATTAGACTAATTAATTTTTTTTTAATGTAGAGTTTCATTTTATTTTTAGGAAAAGAAACTATATCTATGTCACAGATTTAGGACTTTCTGATCATCTGTCGCAGTTCCTTAGCATAGAATTAGCTGTTAAGTTGCCTGACGAACTCTTAAAGTATATGTATATATATATATATATATATATATATATATATATATATATATATATATATATATATATATATATATATATATATATATATATATATATATATACAGGGTGGTCGAAATTGGTCTGTTTTAACAGAGAAAACCTATTTCCTGACTAGATAGAGCAAAACTGACTTAGGTGTCATGGGCTCGATTTCTGAGAAATGTTTAATGGCAAAAACCGCCTGCCGATATTTTCACTGCCAACTGAGATATAGGGCGTTTTTCAATTTTCGGCCATTTTGAAAATTGTCCATAACTTTTTTATTTTGCGGAATATTAACATTCTGCAAAGACATTCTAAAGGCACTTTTTTATGTGCAATCCAGTGGCATACTCAGATTTTTTCTATAGTTGTCCGTTTTATCATAAATAGGCAAAACTTTTTTTTTTCAAATGGAAATCATAGTTGGCTATAAATTATAAAAAATGCTCGCGTTTAGCCCTTTTCAGTGATATAAAGTTGTAGGTACTTATTTTCAAAAATAACGAAAATATTAGGTGTTTTTGGTTTACATCGAAGTAGGCTTTGATTTGTGATGACAATATCTCAATTATGTATTGTTAAGATTTATAGTTTGTTAGCAACTTAAACACAACTTTAAATAACACTAGCTAACGTTATTTTAATTATTTATTATTAATTTTTTTTATTTTTTTTTGTTTACATAGCAAAGTTGAACAAAATTAACAAATTAAACTACTATTTACAGCTACAAGTGAAAATAAAAAATAATTATGAAAATCTAGGTATTTAGTTAGATAGGTTTCTGATAAATATATTTAGAGAAGTTGTTCAAATTGAGCCCCTCCCTGTTGAATACAAACTAAGCATCTTTTGCGTACCGAGTTGCAACTATTTATTAGTTCAACTGGGCTAATAGATGCAAAAGCTTGCCTAGTGGCCTCTTGCAATTCTTCTTTTGTGTGAAAGGTTCTTCCTTTAAATATCAAGTCCTTCAATCTTCCCCACAAAAAAAAATCTAAGGGAGTTAAGTCACAGGACCTAGCAGGCCAAGGTATGGGGCCCCACGTACCAATCCAATTTTCTCGAAATTCGAAGTTTAAAAGATCAGTTGTGATCCTTGCATTGTGCGGGGGACAACCATCTTGTTGATAGTAGATATTTCTGGCATCAGCTAAAGGTATGTCTTCCAACAAAGGGACAATATATGTGCGCAAAATATTTACATAATCATCTGCAGTTAAATTTCCATCGTAAAAATAAGGTCCCACAAATCTTCCTCGGAATATCCCCACCCATATATTGAATCCACACCGACCTTGCCGATCTTGTTGCACAACTACGTGTGGATTTTCAGTGGACCAGTGATATGAATTATATCTATTAAATATACCAGAAGTATCTACTCTGGATTCATCACTCCAAATAATATTTAATGGAAAATTCTCATTCTCCATGAATTTTTGCTCATACCACTGACAAAATCTCAATCTTCTAGCGGCGTCCCCTTCACGGAGTTGATGAACTCTTCTCGTTCTGTACGGTTTGAATTTATGTTTTTTGAGTATTTTTAAAACGGTGGTCTTTGGAACATTCGTTATATTAGCCAATGTTCGAGAGGAGGTGCCAGGATGATCTAATACCTCACCAATTATATTTAGCTGCTGGATTTCCTTTTCTTCCTTTAGTTCATAATGTCTTGTTCTTAACTTTTTAAAACTTCCGTAATTTACTAAATTACTTTTTAATGTTTGATAAATTCGGTTATCCGGTTGACGTCGCTCGGGAAATGTATTAAAATATAATTCACTAGCTGCTTCAGGAACTTCGTTAGATAATATGTAACATTTTAACATATCATACTTTTCATAATTCTCAAACATATTTTGTCAGCAACTTAACACAACTTTATAAAGATAACACCAAAACGCAATAATTACACCAGACTACAGTAATTTGACAGCAATATATTCAAAATATTGAACGCGCGTCATTATTCCAAGGCCTACTTCGATGTAAACCAAAAACACCTAATATTTTCGTTATTTTTGAAAATAAGTACCTACAACTTTATATCACTGAAAAGGGCTAAACGCGAGCATTTTTTATAATTTATAGCCAACTATGATTTCCATTTGAAAAAAAAAAGTTTTGCCTATTTATGATAAAACGGACAACTATAGAAAAAATCTGAGTACGCCACTGGATTGCACATAAAAAAGTGCCTTTAGAATGTCTTTGCAGAATGTTAATATTCCGCAAAATAAAAAAGTTATGGACAATTTTCAAAATGGCCGAAAATTGAAAAACGCCCTATATCTCAGTTGGCAATGAAAATATCGGCAGGCGGTTTTTGCCATTAAACATTTCTCAGAAATCGAGCCCATGACACCTAAGTCAGTTTTGCTCTATCTAGTCAGGAAATAGGTTTTCTCTGTTAAAACAGACCAATTTCGACCACCCGGTACATATATATATATATATATAGTATATAAATAGTACTCGTCAAAATAGAAAAAAAACGCTAATAAATACATGGTCAAAAACGCACTATTTTCGTTATACAGGGTGTCAAAATTTCAATTTTTTTCACGTTTTTTACGTTTTTTTCCAGTATCTTCTGAGACAATTAGTTCAAATTTAGAACATTATTATAGTATTATTTTTAAGAACCTCTACGATAAAATATTAAAATCGTGGATGGTAGTATACAGGGTGTTTAATTCACCACCTGCAAGTTTATCTTGCGAAACTTTTTTTTGCAGCACCCTGTATGAATACTGATATAAAATTTAAACTCTTTGTTCATTTCTTAAGCTCCTTTGTATTCTGCATTATTCTCGTATATATATCACAGTTTTCGACTTATTTACAATAATTGCCATAGATGCAATAAATAGGCTGAGGGAGGTCATTTGTTAATTCTGTTCTTTAATCTGATATTTTGTAAGAAATATTTTTTTGTTTGATGTTTCCGTAGTTGTTTCGAGTTGTTTAATGATGGTTGAATTCACAAATCAAGAATATGCAGAAATTCATTTCATTTATGGACTTGCCAACGGCAATTGTTATGAAGCCAGACGACTCTATGAACAGAAATATCCAAATCGCATGGTGCCCAATACACAAACATTTGCAAAGGTACATAATCGGCTACGTGAAAATGGATATTCAAGAAATCCACTCCCTTACCAGGAGCAAATAGAACGGTTAGGACTCCTGAAGACGAGGAAGCAGTCCTGAATGCAGTAGAAAATGATCCTGCTACCAGTACGATGAAAATTGCAGCAACACTTAACATTTCATTTGTGCTTGTATGGAAAATTTTATTAGACAACTTAATGTATGCTTACCACATCTAAAGAGTTCAAGCTCTTCTCCCACGTGACTTTCCACTCCGTTTAATTTTTTGCCAGTGGCTCTTACAAATGCTAACCCAAAATCCGTTATTTGGAAACACGATTTTATTTAGCGATGAGGCAAATTTTTCTAGGAATGCCATACGTAATTTTCATAACAATCATTTTTGGGCAGAAAAGAATCCGCATTCGATACATGAAAATAATTCCCAGCAACAATTTTCAGTAAATGTGTGTGCAAGCATTATTGGAGACTATTTGATAGGTCCATTTTTCCTGTCAGCAAGGCTAAACGGACGATACTATCGTCAAGTTCTCGAAGACGATTTCCCGGTATTGCTAGAAGACGTGCCAATTCTTCTTAGAAATCAAATGTGGTTCATGCACGATGGTGCACAAGCACATTTCAGCATAGAGGTGAGGGAGTTCCTAAATACTAATTTTAACAACCGTTGGATAGGGCGAGGGGGACCTCAGCCATGGCCCCCTAGGTCTCCAGATCTGAATAGCCTGGATTTCTTTTTCTGGGGACACCTGAAAACATTTTTGTATCAGACCCCAATCCAGACAGAAGATGATTTAAGAAACAGAATAATAGCTTCATGCGACATCATTCGCAATACTCCTGGAATATTTGACAGAGTCCGTCAGTCCATTCTTATTTCTTGCATTCTAGCGAGAGGCGGACATTTTCAACAACTTTTATAATTTCGTTTTACTTTTAATTTAACTGTAATAATTTTATCTGAGTGTTCATTATCATGTCGGTTGATTTAAATTAAAACCCGTTTCTTTTTGTTTGCTTAATTTCGCCTACATGCCATCGATGCAATGCATCGATTATTGCAAATAAGTCGAAAACTGTGATAGATACGAGAATAATGCAAAATACGAAAGGGCTAAAGAAATGAACAAGAGTTTAATTTTTATTTTAGAATTCATACAGGGCGCTCCAAAAAAAAGTTCCGCAAGATAAACTTGTAGGTGGTGCAAAAAATGTAACACGCTGTATACTGCCATCCACGATTTTGATATTTTATCGTAGAGGTTCTTAAAAATAATACATGTCCTAAATTAGAATTAATTGTCTCAGAAGGAACTGGAAAAAGAAAACGCAAAAACGAGAAAAAAATTGAAACTTTGACACCCTGTATAACGAAAATGGTGCGTTTTTGACCATGTATGTATTGGCATTTTTTCCTATTTTGTCGAGAACCATCAACCCCTGAAATATATCCACGACATTAATTAACACCCTGTATATATATATATATATATATATATATATATACAGTGACCGTCTAAAGTCCGTTCCCCCCCTACTAATTTTTGAGCCAAATCGTATATCGCAACGAAATTTGGAGGGCTTAAATAGGAGATGAAAAGCTATTTTTTTATGAAAAAATGATAGCTAAAAGTTATAAAATGGCGGCTACGCGCCATCTTGAATTAATATTTTAAATACAACACCCCGCATATTATTCCATTTTCAAAATCTGCTCATTATTCTTAACATTTTTCTCTAATACACTTTATTCCTAAATGTAATTGCTTTCGAAATAATGACGTTTGAAAATTGACATTTTGGTCATTTCAAATTCAATCAAAAATACGATCAAGTTTGCGTTGGAAACAAAATCGTTGTCGCGGTAACATCTTGATAACTAACTGTCAAATAGTCCGTTGAGCATCTTAATTATTTTATGAAAAGTGTGACCATGGCTCGCAGTTTACACGATAAATTTGAAGCAGTTTTGATTTTTGGAGAAGCTGGAAGAAATTTTCATCTAGCAGTCCGTATGTTTAACGATAGATTTCCCGAAAACCCTATTTCGCGGTCATATTTGCGCAAACTTTTAAATAAGCTCCAAGCAACTGGTACGATGAAAGATGCTCCAAGATCACGAAGACCACCTCTTTCAGAAGAAAAAAAAATTGAAATTGTTGCTGAAATGGTAATTAATCCTACTCAGTCGACGTCTGCAGTTGCTGAATCCTGCGAAGTAACTTCGAAAAGTGTTCAAAGAGTCTTAAAAAATGAAAAATTTCATCCCTATAAAATGAAAATCCTGCATGCTCTCACGGAGGATGATCCAGACCGGAGGGTTGAATTTTGTGAGTGGTTAACAAGAAAAATTGAGGAGGAGAACGATCCTTCCTAAAACGTGTATGTTTCTCAGACGAATGCACGTTTTTCCTTAATGGAAAAGTCAACAAACAGAACGTACGATACTGGAGCGATAATAATCCGCATATTTTTAGAGAAGGGCGTACCCAGTTTCCTGAAAAAGTTAATGTTTGGGTGGGGATTTTGGGCAACCACGTTGTTGGACCGATTTTCATCAGAGGCAATCTTACAGGAGATCTTTTAGAAACTGAAATTGAACCTCGAATAAGACAAATTCTATTAAACAATCAGGAAGAGTTTGAAAATCGTCAAATCATATTTCAGCAGGGCGGAGCACCTCCCCATTTCTATCGCATAACTAGAGAGTTTCTCGATACAAACTTTCCTGGGCGATGGATAGGTCGCAGGGGAAGTACAGAATGGCCACCAAGATCTCCGGATCTTACCCCTCTAGATTTTTTCCTTTGGGGATATCTGAAGTTAAAAATCTACGCCACTGAATGTCAAACAATAGAAGAGTTGGAACGCAGAATAAGAGAAGCATGTGAAGAAATAGATGAACAGACTTTCATCAACGTGAGAGAAGCTATTCATAATAGGGCACTTTATTGTCAAGATTTATGAGGGGGCCACATCGAACACTTGATAAAATAATTATTGTTGGGGTTAAATAAGTGTTATTCAAAAATAAATAAAATATTTTTTTACCAACTAATTTGTTATCCTTGTGAATTTACAGAACAAATTCGTAACCTTCAAGATTTTCCGGTAAGTGGTACTGTTTATCCTTAAAATACTGTCTTTACGCCTCTTATTAGTCGAATTCATTAAAAGATTTAACTACAAATTAATTAAAAAATTTAGTTAATTAGAATTTTTTATCGAAAGTGACTAAAACCATTACTTCATTTTAAACCGGATTTTCAACTTTCAAACTTCATTATTTCGAAAACAATTACATTTAGGAATAAAGTGTATTAGAAAAAAATGTTAAGAATAATGAGCAGATTTTGAAAATGGAATAATATGCGGGGTGTTGTATTTAAAATATTAATTCAAGATGGCGCGTAGCCGCCATTTTATAACTTTTAGCTATCATTTTTTCATAAAAAAATAGCTTTTCGTCTCCTATTTAAGCCCTCCAAATTTCGTTGCGATATACGAGTTGGCTCAAAAATTAATAGGGGGGGGAACGGACTTTAGACGGTCACTGTATATATATATATATATATATATATATATATATATATATATATATATATATATATATATATATATATATATGAGGAAGCAATAGTAAAGTTGAGAAACGAAAATTTAAAAAAAGATATTTTTACTGGATCTTAACCCCAAATAATACACCACCAACAATTTTTTTTAACATTGTTCTGCCATATTGGATTTTTGCCAAAATATTACGAGGTCATCCCTATATGAACACTAATTTTTGGTCAAAATTTTATTTGTCCACCATTTTTTTCGGCCATCTTGAATTTGTACCACAGTTTTACTAGTTGACCCCTATACTACAATTTGCTCTAGTACACAGTTTGAAATCTATTTATTAAATAGTTTTTCAGGCTGAAATTTCAAATATTTTATCAAGCCGTCAATTTTGTCAGTTGATTATAACAAAATACATTGATAATTGTGCAAAATTTGAGATACATTAGATAAGTAGTTTTTTAATATATTTTTTTTTTTAATTTCACTAGGCCCCCATTTTGTTTCGCCATATTTTTAATAAAATATTATCAGGTCATTCTCATATGACCGTTAATTTTTGATGATATATATGATAAAACATGTTTTTTGGCAGTTATGGCACACAATTTGAAATCAAACCATTAAGCGGTTTTTTCAGGCTGAATTTTTAAATATTTTATTAAGCCGTCATTTTGTTCCGCCATCTCGGATTCGTACAAAAATGTTACCAATTGATTCCAACATGCAAAATTTGAGATAAATTGGATAAGTAGAGTTTTAGTAATATATTTTTTAACATTTTATGGCGTAAAGTCCTTATGAACTTACCAATACGTGCGAACGGCAGCCAGTCATCTTTTCGGATAGCTGTAGGTTGCAGGTTCTCGGGTACGCCTTTAGAAATTAAAATGTGGGCCACCTACTCAATTAGGAAGAAATCTATATTGATATTTAAATGCAGACAAAATAAAGATTTGGAGGGCTTTTCAATAAAGTACTATATAAAGTGCAGACTGTCAAATTTTAATGATCACCTTGTTTTTGTTTTTTTTTAAGAGTTGTTTTATAAATTGAGTTAAAATATTGTTTTCTTATCGATGTAGCCGTTACTTGATGGAAATTCATTATACACTAGTATACAAAATAAACACGTTTAGTTTATTAATTTCCACTTATTTATTTCTGCTTGACAGCTGTTTCGACACACTGTGTCTTTGTCAAAAGCTAACTTAAAACTGACGCTAAAATCTGTACCAAATATAAAAAAAATATATATAAAAATCTTAATGGTAACAATAAAACAATATCGGTGTTTACCCACCTTGTCTATTCTTTAGGTATAAAGATTTAACAGAGGGGAACCATATAAGTCCAACTGGTCATTCAATAAAATATCTCGGGTTTTCCTCTTGTTAATTTCTAAACTTTCCAAATGGTTCAATTTGTAGCTTTTATTAGCCCTATGCAAAATTTTATATTCGTTTTTAAATGTATGATTTGCTTCTATCAAATGTTTAGCGTAATTGGAGTCTGTTTTTTCTTTATTATATGAGGATTTGTGTTCTTTTATACGTTTATTGAAAGATCTACCCGTTTGGCCAATGTAAACTTTATCACAGGAACCACATTCTAATTCGTATACCCCTGATTTTTTAGATTTATCAGACTTGGATTCATTATTTTTAATATATTTCCCTAATGTATTATTTGTACAGAAGGCAACTTTATAATCTGCTCTCATGAGATGTTTACTGATTTTAGAGCTAATTTTGCCTGTATATGTTATTGTATTAAATTTGGCTATATCTTTTAAATTATTATTTGGATAGATTAAATTGATTGCTTTTTTATATTGTTTTTTATTTACTATTTTGTCGACTATATTAGGACTATAGCCATTGTTAATAGCAATCTGCTTTATAATATTCAATTCTTTATTATAGTTATCTGACGACATAGGTATACTAATTAAACGATGTATAAAACTGTTGAAAGCTGCCATTTTATGTGCAAAAGGATGATTTGATGTTTTATGTATTGTTATATCTGTGTAAGATGGTTTATGATAAATTTGAAAATCGTGTTTATTGTTATTGTTCATAATTGTTAAATCCAAAAAAATTATTGTCTTATCTTGTTCCACTTCTAACGTAAATTTAATATTTTTATGTAAATTATTAATAAAATCTAAAAATAACCTTAGTTGTCTCTCTGTTCCCGTGAAACACGCTAGTATGTCGTCTACATATCTATACCAATAAATGAACTTATTTCTTAACGGGTGAATATACATTAATTGTTCAATATTATCTAGAAATATTTCTACTAGTAAAGGACTCAAAGGATTACCCATTATTAAACCTTCTTTACTTACATACAGGGAGCCATTGAATTCAAAGTAATTTTGATCTACACACACTGTTAACAAATCCAATATATCATTCTTAATAATATGATTAACTTTATTTTTGAGTAATAAATTATCGACTAAGTTAATAGCTTCAATAGGGGGGACACTAGGAAATAAGTTTTGTACATCTAAAGAGATTAATATGGAATTATTTGGGATTGTGACATCTTTTATATTGTTAATTAATTCTAAACTATTTTTAATACTAAATTTTGGTTTAAAATTACAAAATGTACTAATAATGTCTATTAATTTATTAGAAATCGTGTGAGCTGGAGCTGTCACATAAGACACTACAGGTCTAATGGGCATATTGCCTTTATGCAGTTTAATAAATGAATATAGCTTAGGTACTTGTGGATTCATTATCGTTAATTTATATTTAATTTTATCATCAAATAAGCTACTATCTTTAATTACATTTTTTATAATTTTTTGATATATTTCTGTCGGATCTTTATCGATCTTTTGAAATTTATCCGGATTCAGAAATTCTGAAGTTTTTTGAATATAATCTTCTCTTTTTATTGCAATAATGGTTTTTCCTTTATCCGCCCTAGTGAATACAATGTTATCTTCTGTCATTTTACTGTTAATATTTTTAACTAAACTATAATTGTTTGATAATCGTTCATTAGACAAATCCCAAGGTATTGAAGTAATTGATTGAGCTAATATATGTTTATAGTTATCATTACCTATTTTATTTACTGCTATTTCACATTCAACTCCTAACATCTCTCTAGATTTAATGTTATCTTTAACCTGAAGGTTGAAATTAAACCCCTTTTCTAATAGTTTAATTTCTGAGCCTGTAAAATCTGTATCTGTGAGATTATAAAAGCGTTTAAAAAATACATGATCTGAAAGTGGGTTATGACAATTGTTAATTTTATTTGCAGTTTTATTGTAAATTAATCTATCTAATTTATCCTTTTGACTTACGTATTTCTTATGGACGATATTTTCAACTTGGCATCTAGTTTCAATATCAAAACAATCAAATTCCATATTATTTAATCTAAATAAGAGTTTACTGTGATTTTTATCAAAATGTTACCAGGTCATGGCCATATGGCCCTTAATTTTTGGCCAAGATTTGAAGTCAATCGGGTAAACAGTTATATACTTATGCTGCGAACAGACAGCCACACAGACCGACGGAATTGAAAGAAACCTGTTTTTCTCTAGGGACCTTGAAACGTGATGACCTGAAAAAATGTCAGGAGGGTGATTTTTTCACGATTACAATACTTCCCTCTTACGAAGAAAGTAAAATTACCTAAATATACTAATGAAGTGAAAGATAAGTTGGAAGACGATAAATTGAGAGATGGATAATGAAAATTAGACTCGGAAGCTTCACTCAGCCATCCAAAAATCAAATAACATTAATCCGAGGTACACTCAATTAATTCTTCAAATCACTTCATCCGTTTCCCCGTGAACAAACTCCTGACGGAAATTTACCCAGAAAAAAACACACAACAATACGTCGAAATCCGGCGTCGAATTTTCATCGGTCTTAGAGCAAATCACTATAGCGCCGAAAATGCCGTAAAGCCCTTTGCCAAATCCCTTTGATCATCGGAGCGATCCTTTAGTCTGAAAACCGCTTTGCCAGTCGGGACACTCCATTTACAAATTAAAGAGCAGGATTTCCGAACCATTGCGTCTTCCATCATTTCGTGTTCATTATTCGATACATATTCATAGTTTCGATGAGCTATATTTTTCCCGTCAAAAGCCATTGTATTACGAGATGATTGCAGAGGACTTTATTAAATTCCACGCCGAGCGGTTACGCAATATCCCCTTTATGCATATTTTAATTAAACCTCTTATTTTTTAAATACTGGAGATACTGAGATATATTTACATACATTATACAGGGTATTAATCAATGTCGTAGACATATTTCAGGATGTGATAGTACTCAATAAAATAGGAAAACAATGACAATATATATATATATATATATTTTTTTTTGTGGGCTAGTTTATATATATATATATATATATATATATATATATATATATATATATATATATATATATATATATATATATATATATAACCTGGCCCACAAAAAAAGTGGCGAGCCTAAAATGTGTATCAATTTCAACCCTTAATAATATTTGAATGGATTCTTAGATTCTGTTAATTTTTTTTGCAATTTATTTCGATACCTTTTCACAATGATTTAGTGATATAAATTTAAAATTCGGAATAATACTTGATAATATACAGAGTCAAGCGCAAACTTGTGTTTTTTCACCAATTTTTAAGACGCTCTATAGAATGACCTGGCTTAAATATCACTATCGTCTATGAGTCATTTTGTTGCCTGTTTCTCTAGAATCATTATGTTTTTTAAATAATCGTTTTATCTTTCTTTTTTTTAGAGAAAGTGCAGCCCTATATGTAAAGTGCAGTTTTTACTAAATAAAAACATAAAAAGACTGCGTATCTATAGACAACATTTATTTTAAGCAATAATCAAATTTTTAATTTAAATTTTATAAACAAGAACTTAAATTAATAACGTTTTATAAACAAGAACTTAAATTAATAACAAGTGTTTCCCCCTCTGGCCCTTATTACACTTTGTAAACGCCTTGGAATGCTTTCAATCAGTCGTGCAATTGAATTTTGGGAGATGTGATCCCATTCTTGAACCAGTGCTTCTCCAAGTTCCTCTAAATTGGCAGGCATATGTAGACGACTACGAACACGCTTAACAAGCTGATCCCAAACATGCTCAATCGGATTTAAATCCGGGCTCCTAGCTGGCCATGGCAAAAGATGTATGCCCACTTGGTCCAAATATTGCCTCACAATACGAGCACTGTAAAAAGGAACTCCTGTCCTATGAAATAAGCAAACGGTACGACGTGTTCAGTCAGTACATCAATATATTGGGAATTTCTTGGTAATATGCAAAGTTCTGTGCGCACTGCGTGGGAAATCCCAACCCATACCATCACAGAACCACCTCCAAAAGGTTGCTTTTCTACAAGCATTCCCTCAGCGTACCTTTGGCCTTCCTGCCTCCAAAGTCGTTGACGTCCATCGGAAGAATGTAAGCAAAACCGTGACTCGTCGGGAAATAATACTTGGGACCACTGTCGTACGTTCCACTGATTTTTTTCACGTGCAATTAAGTCGAGATAAACGATGTTCTGGTAGCAATCTTGGACCATTTGCTGGTACTCTTGACTTTAATCCTCTCTCTCTAAGCCGACGACGCACTGTCTCGTCACATACATTTTTATTAAGAACCTCAAGTAAATGTCTCTTTACAATCACGGCATTTTGAAAAGGCCGTCTAAGTTTGATGTAACTCTGGGACGACCCGATTCTATTCTTCTCACAAACTGCCCCGATTCTAGAAACCTGTTCCTTGCCCTTCTAGCCGTGGTTTCTGGAACACCCACTATTCGTGCGGCGTGCGCAACGCTCCTTCCATCATCTACTAATGCTCAGATTGAGCAACTTGTTCTGGACTAATTTGTCGTGCCATTACTAATGAAAACAACGCTTCCAAACTGACAGAAAGCATTTCCAAGGCATGACATTTCAAAGACATTTTAAATTTCAAAGCACTCTACGCTTTTAAAATTCCATGTTTATTAAGTGTAAGGGAAATTACAGTAAAACATCACTTGACTTACACTGCTCTATATTTTCTAAAAAGAAAGATACGAAGGTCATTTAAAAAACAAAATGTTGCTAAAGAGACAGGCAACAAAATGACTCATAGACGATAGTGATATTTAAGCCAGGTCATTCTATAGAGAGTCACAAAAATGTATATTATTTAAATATATATATATATATATATATATATATATATATATATATATAAATGTATATATATGTATATAATAGACAGGGTGGTCTGAAAAGTTCGTGGTGAACCAAACTTGTGTTTTTTAAAATGGGATACCCGGTATATTATTATTTTAGTTGATTCTCCTATTCGTTGCGATCATTTTGATATAAGGTTAGTGGGTCTAAAATTTATACCAAGGGAATCGGACGAGGTTAAAGTGGAAAAAAGGGTTATACTCCGGCCATTTTTTGAAAACAATTGAAGCAGGTATGGAAAAACCAAATATTCTATAAAATGTATTGTATCTAGGACTACAATAATCGCTTGTAAGTCGTTCAAAATTATTCACTGTTATACAGGGTGGTCAAGTTTTGCAAATTTACCTTGGATTGATTTTTTTTAAATGGAACACCCTGTATATTTTACTTTCATGTTAAAGATAACATTACTAGCTTTCAAAAAATAACATATTTGATACCTTTCTGACCAACAGTTTTTCAGTAAATTAGCAGTGAAATCAAAATTTCTTCATTTTAACACGAATTATTCTGAATTCACGTTGTTAAAATTGACAATTTAATATTAGGAGGCTATGATATCATCATAAATTGAACAAAAGATTGACAGTTTTGTCAAAACAGCAAAGTGTCAGAATATTGTCATCAGTAAATAAATAAATATTGTTCTTTGATGATGCGATGCCGAAATAAAAACAAGATAGAAGCTTTTGCAAGTTTATCATAGAGATTTCAAGAAACAGGAAATGTTGCTTTCAAAAAAAACGTAAAGTAATTAATAAACCAGTTACCAATGAAGATAATGCTTTGACAGTATTAATAACAGATCTTTTTTTACAAAAAAAAATAAATTTAATATAAATCAACAAAAACAATGTAATTAAAACTTATAAAAGATGTTCAACTAAACCACCGTTTTGCTGAAGGCACATTTCGAGTCTATCCATAAATGAAAGTTTCACTTTTCTCAAAGTCAGGTCTGAAATGTTGCAAAAACTGCTTATTATTCTCAACTTCATATCTTCCACTGTGGTTGGAACCTCTTTATAAACTTCTTCTTTAACATGTCCCCACAAAAAGAAATCTAGTGGCGTTAAATCGGGTGACCTCGCAGGCCACTTAACTGGTCCACCTCGCCCAATCCAATGCTCTCCTTTCCAATTATTGAGAAAATGTCTTACATGCCTATGGTAATGCGGGGGTGCTCCATCATGTTGGAACCATAAGGAATTTCTTAACATTAAAGGTAAGTTTTCGAGCAATACGGGCAACTCATTTCTCAAAAAATTTAAATAGACTTCTCCCGTTAAATGCTCTTCAAAGAAATATGGTCCTATAACATGAGAGCCAATTATACCTCCCCAAACATTAATTGACTATTTATTTTGATGGTCCAACTGACGAATCCAATGTGGATTTTCGGTTGAATATTAGTGCATATTATGTTTGTTAACCAAGCCTTTGCTTTTAAAAGTTGCTTCATCTGAAAACCGCACCCTATCTACAAAACCTGGATTATCCCAAATTGTATTTAAAAACCAAATTGAAAACTCTTGTCGTTGGACGTAATCGCGATCATACAGTTCTTGCTGTAATTCAATGTGGTAGGCATGATATGTATATTGTTTCAGAATCCGTTTAATACTAGTGCGTTCAATATCAGTAGCTCTCTCAATTTCCCTGGTACTTGTGTGTGGATTTTCTAGCACTGTTAATAACACTGTCAAAGCATTATCTTCGTTGGTAACTGGTTTATTAATTACTTTACGTTTCTTAAAAGCAACATTGCCTGTTTCTTGAAACCTCTCTGATAAACTTGCAAAAGGTTCAGGTCTTGGTTTTTTTTTCGGCATCGGGATATCGTATCGCATAAACCCTGCTTGCTAGTAAAGGGTTTTTTTGACACTCGCCCAACATAAAAGTCATGTTTATCAACTCTGGAGTACTCAAACTCATTGTTACTTAACAATTTCTCGGCTTATCGTCAAAAAACAATGGTAATTGATGCCAATTCTCTGACACTTTGCGGTTTTGACAAGAATGTCAATCTTTCTTTTCATTTATGATTATATCATGGCCTCCTTATATTATAGGTAGTCAATTTAAGCAACGTAAATAATACCGTTTCTGTTAGAATGAGTAAATTTTGGTTTCACGGTTAATTTACTAAAAAACTGTTGGTTAGAAAGATATCAAATAGGGTATTTTCTGAAAGCTGGCGATGTTATCTTTAATATGACAGTAAAATATATGGGGTGTTCCATTTAGAAAAATTCAATCCAAGGTAAATTTGCAAAACTTGACCACCCTGTATAACAGTGAATAATTTTGAACGACTTACAAGCGATTATTGTAATCCTAGATACAATACATTTTATAGAATATTTGGTTTTTCCATACCTGCTTCAATTGTTTTCAAAAAATGGCCGGAGTATAACCCTTTTTTCCACTTTAACCTCGTCCCATTCCCTTGGTATAAATTTTAGGCCCAACAAACCTGATATCAAAATGATCGTAACGAATAGGAGAATCAAATAAAATAATAATATACCTGGCGTCCCATTCAAAAAACCACAAGTTTGGTTCACCACGAACTTTTCAGACCACCCTGTATAATGGGTATAGTTTTAAAACACAGAGTTCTTGACTGTCAATCATATCCCAAAAATGTTTTTTCAAATTCCTCTCCGTTTGCCCACAATCGTCCACCCCATCTTGGTTGCACCACCCTGTGGCGAAATAAAGCAAAAATTGAAAAAACTGTTTTTATTTGCCATATTTTAGGTGACATATTTTTATTTTAAATCAATCGACAGGATAATGAGCAATTAGATAAGATTCTTAAAGTTGAATTAAAAACCAAACAAAATTATAAAAGGTGCTGAAAATGTCGTCCTCCTCTTGCTAAAATGCAAGTATCAAGTGTTCGCCTCATGTACTGACGGACTCTGTCAAATATTCCAGCGTATTGCATGTCACATGAAGCCGTAATTATGTTTCTTAAATCTTCCTCTCTCTGGATTGGGGTCTAATACACCAATGTTTTCAGGGGCTGGAGATCAAGGGGGCCATGGCTGAGGTCCGCCTTGCCCTATCCAATGGTTGTTAAAATCTTTATTTTACTATACTCCCTCACCTCTATGCTGAAAAGTGCTGGTGCACTATCGTGCTTCGACCACATTTGATTTCTAAGAAGACTGGGTACATGTTCTAGCAATACTAGCAGTTGATCTTTGAGAAATTGGCGATGATTTCGTCCGTTTAGCCTTACTGGCAGAGAAAATGATTCTATTAAAAAATCTCCAATAATGCCGGCTCACATATTTACTGAAAATTGCTGCTGGAAATTACTTTCGCGTATCGAATTCGGATTCTCCTCCCCAAAACTAATTGTTATGAAAATTATTTATGGTATTCCTTGATTTTTCCAAATAATGGATTTTGGGCTAGCATTTGTAGGAAATAATGGCAAAAATTTAAACGTAGTGGATAATCACGTGGGAGAAGAGCACGAATCCTTTGGATGTGGTAAGGATGCATTAAGTTGTCTATTAAAATTTTCCATACAAGCAAAATGAAATCATTTTCTACTGCATTCAGGACTGCTTCCTCGACTTCAGGAGTCCTAACCTTTCTATTTGCTCCTCAAATGAGTAGATTTCTTGAATGATCCATTTCCACATCATGTACCTTTGCAAATGTTTGTGGATTGGGCACTCTTTGACTTAGATACCTCCGTCCATAGAGTTTTCTGGTTTTATAAGTCCATAAATGAAATGCATTTCTGCATATTTTTAAATTGTGAATTCAACCATCATTAAAGAATTCGAAACAACTACGGAAATGTCAAACAAAAAAGTATCTGTTACAAAATGTTAGATCAAAAAACAGAGTTAACAAATGACCTGCCTCAGCCTATTAGTTTTTTTTTCAGTTTCATTATCTCGCCTACATTTAATTTGCATCGACGGCAATTTTTGCAAATAAGTCGAAAACTCCGACAGATACAAGAGTAATACAAAAGAAGAGCGAAAAAAATAAACAGAGATAGGCATTTCGTGTCCCTAATGAAATTAAACAAAAAGATTGTAATGGAAAGGAATAAGGTTAATAAGGCTATTATATAATCTCTCAGTTTAATACTTAATTCTATAATATCCTAATAAGTGAGATGAAAAATTATCGAGGATGCACTAACTTTTGGGAATATTTTTATTTTGATTGTGTAGTTTATAGAAAAAATTTCCATATGTTGCACACTTAAATGACCACACCGTATAGAAAACCAACGCGTACGAACAGGTAGTTATATGTTCCTATCGTCATCCAGCACAAAAGCTGCATTGGTTTACAGAGCCCTCGCGATTTGTGACCAAAATTCTTTACAAACGGAAACAGAGAAACTGACTCAAACTTTAAGAGGGAATGGATATTGCATTGAGGATATTAGACGGTCAATTAGAAAATATAATAATCCTATCCTACGAAATGTATCTAATAAGGAGTTTCCGTTAGGATCTGTAGTTCTTTCACTTACACATCGAACCATACACAAGATGGCAAAGATGGCAAATTTTAGATAAAAATTTCGAATTTTGGGATTAAGGTAAGATCAAGGGGTATTTCTTTTCTGAAATATTTTCAACTTCCTGTCACTTCCGGTTTAACCGGAAGTTGGTATCAACTTGCTTATTTTAAATGAAACATCCTGTATTTTATGATATTTTTGGATTCTACGGATAATTTTAATGCTATTTTATGTAGCATGTCCAATACCTAGGTTCAAGCGTTCTTAAGATACTTGACCTTGAACCAAAAATGAGCCTTCGGGGTACCAAATTTTAAAATCTCATATTTTTCTAAGTTTTGAAGATATATTCTTCATATTTTGCAGACGATCAGTAAATAATCTTAGGTTTCTATTTTTTTTATTGAATTTGCCTATTTTTATACAGGGTGTCCTAAATTCAGCGGCAAACATTCACACTTTCAACTGTTTTTTTAAATGGGACACCCTATAACTTTATGCACTATCAAATGTAGAATTTAATTTTCTATCGAACTGTATTAAGGTTCCCTATACCTATTCGTAACCATTTCGAAATAATCAGGTTTTTATTAAACTATCATATGTTTTTGCTAAATGCTTACACCTTCCCGTAGTAAGCCATGGAAAAACAATTGTTGTACTTTTCTATTCAACATGACAGCTTTTAAATTAAAATAAAATAACACTCAAAAGCTGATATTCTCAATTTATTTTATATTCGCGGAGAATGTTGGAGAGAACGTGCCATGTTTTTAATGAAAAACATCCTCATTTATCGCCAATGAATAAGAGAAAATTGAAGAGGATTGAAAAATTTTTTCGTTTCGGAAAAGTTAAAGTTATAAAAAATGTAATAAATTGTTTACATTATTTTTAACCATATCTACTAAGTTCGAGACTGTTCTTGTTTTAGTGAACTTAAAAATTATAGCAAATCTAACAATCAACAATAAATAAATAAAATAATAAAATTGAATTATAACAAATATTCTATATGCTGTCCGTTCATTTGAAGATACATTTAAATTCTTCTTTGTACAGTTGCTGTGGTCCGTTGAATTTGTCCGTTTTCTAATTCAGCAAAAGCTGTTCGTATCCTGTCCAGTAAATCTTGTTGGTTATTTACTGGGGAAGCATAGACTTTACCTTTGATAAATCCCCATAAATAAAAGTCTAGGGGTGTTAAATCAGGCGATCGCGGGGGCCATCTCCAAGGGCCATTGGGACCAATCCAGCGATCTTCAAAAATTCGAGATAATTGGAGATAAACTGCAGCGGAATTATGTGCTGGTGCCCCATATAATTGATACCAATAATTTTGCAGCTCACCAATAGGAATGTTTTCTATAAATTCAGAAACCGTCCTTCGTAGATTTTCTAAATACTTATCACTGTTTAAATTGCTTTCATAAATACAGTACCGCACCTGATCATTTAATACTATACCGAAAACATTGAAGCTAAACCTCTCTTGAGAACGCGTTTCGCGTAAAGCGTGCGGATTTTCTGCTGCCCAGAAATGTTCGTCTCTTCTGTTTGTTATTCCTTCTCTAGAAAATTTCGCTTCATCGGTCCAAAATATTTTTGAAAGGAATTGAGGGTCCTCTTAAATTTTCAAAAACATGAATTCGCAAAATTATACTCGTCGGACGTCATCACCAGGTCTCAAGGCTTGCACGTTTTGAAAAATGAAATTCCCAAATCGTTTCTGCAGACGGTATTGAACTTTGCGGGTTTGCGTGGAAATAAGCTAATGTGTTTATTACATTATCCTCGGCATTTGTCACTGGTTTCGGAACTTTTTTTGTAACTTTAACCTTGCCAAAACGCAAAAAGTTCGTTTCAATCCTCTTAAATTTTGACTTGTTCAGTGGCGGTAAATCAGCGTGGCGTTCATTAAACACACAACACGTTCTCTCCAAAATTTTATAACATTCTCCATGAATGCAAATATAGTATAAATATAATAGATTGAGAATATCAGCGTTTGAGTATTCTTCCATTTCGATTTAGAAGATTTAGTTTATCACTGACAGCTTTCGATAAATAACGCATACTAATCATCTGCCATATTGGATATTGGATCTCAATTGTTTTTCCATGGCTCACCATTAGAACATGTAAACATTTAAGCAAATACATACGATATTTTTATAAAACCCAATTATTTCGAAAATGGTTACGAATAGGTATAGGGATCCTTAATACAGTTCGATAGAAAATGAAATTCTATATTTGATAGTGCATAAAGTTATAGGGTGTCCCATTTAAAAAAACGGACTTTAGCGGCTTTGAAAATGTGAATGTTTGCCGCTGAATTTAGGACACCCTGTATAAAAATAGACAAATTCAATAAAAAAAATAGAAACCTAAGATTATTTACCGATCGTCTGCAAAATATGAAGATTATATCTTCAAAACTTACAAAAATATGAGATTTTAAAATTTGGTACCCCGAAGGCTCATTTTCGATTCAAGGTCAAATATATTAAGAACGCTTGAACCTAGGTATAGGACATGCTACATAAAATAGCATTAAAATTCTCCGTAGGATCCAAAAATATTATAAAATACAGGGTGTTCCATTTAAAATAAGCAAGTTGATACCAACTTCCGGTTAAACCGGAAGTGACAGGAAGTTGAAAATACTTTAGAAAGGAAGTACCCGTCGACATTACCTTAATCCCAAAATTTGAAATTTTTATCTAAATGGCATCATCAAAAACTTTTAATGAACGGGTTGCGTGAATAGCCCTGTATACATAATCTTCAACACACATAAGAAAATTGCACAATTTTTACGATTACCAAAGGTCTTTCCGAGCTCATTCAGTGTATTGATCTCGTGAAGTAAACATCCTGAAGATGCCTCATACAATCGAAGACGAAACGTTGACACGGTTTTATCCCAAGAACCGTGATTTCTAATTAACTACAACCGTGAATTAATTGAGATTGATAATGGTAGATCAACCTTTTCAAAACTAAATATAATTTTTATTTCTCTCTATAGCATTTCTAGTTTCTCCAAAAACGAATTTATAAAACCTATGGCTAATTTTAATTGTTCCTGATATATTTTAGAAAAGTATTTTTATGCTACTTGTCCTAATCCATCAAACATAATTTTACATACGCCGCTACCCATCAAATTAGACATTATCCCTTCTGAAGGAACTCCTTGTTAAATTCCGAAAAAATATTAATCCATATCGCTCAGATTCGTCGTCAAAGTCGAAGCACTTTCCCTTTCCAACCATTTGAACGGAGAAGCCATGAAAACAGCTCTTGACAATCAATTGAAAAATGAAAATGGATTCGACGATTCTCTCTGAAAGGGACATCAAGCCCAGATATCACCGAGTTAATCTGGCTTTGAAAACTGGCATTGACAGAGGTTTTCAAACTTATTGTAACCAGTTTTCTGGAAATAACCCTGAAAAGATTTTAAACGCGTCCTTTGTGATTCTCCAAAGGGACATATCTCCGCTTTCATTTGTAGTTTCTCGAATCAGTATTCGTTAAGGAATGACATAAATTATATTTGATTTTACATAAGGTATGACTGGCTAGATTTTGTTATTGCCTTGGTAATTTCAAAATATATATATATATATATATATATATATATATATATATATATATTGTATATATATATATATATATATATATATATATATATATATATATTTTCATTCCACTTACACCAACGTCATAACAAGAAAATGATCCTTGTTTGGAACATGTTCTGCATCACAGCAGACACCATGATACATTTTAGTCAAACGACGATCGCGATTTCGCTCTTATTAGAGCTCATCAGGCCGCCATAGACTAGCCAGCCCCGTGTAGGGCAAAGGCACAAAATTGAATCACAAAAACAACTACTCCGCTGGCTAATACCACGACCGGCATTGAATTACATTGTGACTCCTGGCTTTCGTTGGGAGGATATATATATATATATATATATATATATATATATATATATATATATATATATATATATATATATATATATATATATATATATATATATATATATATATATATATATATATATATATATATATATATATATATATATATATATATACATACAGGGTGATTCACGTTGAGTGTCCCATTAAAAGTTCTGGAGGACTATAAAAGGGATTTTTTTCAAATTCAGCATACGGACATAATAGGTAATAATCTATATTTTAAAAATATTTTCGCAAGTGCAGCGTTGCCACATCTCTCCGAAACCAATAGCAACACTGAAATTTCAAATAGAACACCCTATATTTTATTGCAGTTTCTGATTCTACGCACGATTTTAAGTAACCTTTGTTAGCATCTTCCTATACTTATCTCCTACCATTTTCTCTAAAAAAATTAATTTATGATTTTTTTTTAGAAAATCACCACGTTAATAAAATTTCATATTTACCTGCGTAAGCGGGATAATTACTAGATTTTTTTTCTGAGTTAGAGAGTGCATATATTTAAAATAACTATACGTTAGAATAGCGATATATCATACAGGGTGTCGTATAAAAAGGGCATTTTTATCGAAATTTAGTAATGGTGAAAACTCATTTATTTTAAATACAACACCCTGTATTTTATGGTATCTTCGAATAAACCAATACCTAACCTACCATATTTCCATATATATTCCTATACCCATCTCCCACCATTTTTTAGATACGAGCCAACTTTGAATATTTTCCTGTTTTCAAAGACCATCCACAACAAAAGCACCCGCCTCGGCACCTGCTTAGCGAATCACTTAACTAGTTAGGCCACATAAGGTTTTATTTACCTCCAAATATTTGAAATAAACAAATATTTGAAATAAACAGACAGTTTTAAATACGGTGAATAATCCAAAATGTATTTTTTTAGATACAATTTGTAACCTAAAGGTGTTAGATATTATAAGTGATAATTAAACAAACAAATAATACATAATCGTTAATTTTTAGCAAAAGAAAGATAACTAATTGTTAAATTGCTTAAAATGGCCACCATTCGCATTAATGCATTCGTGCAAACATGTTAATTGGTTCCTTGTTGTTGCTCTTCGTATTTCCTCAGGATTTAATTCGTCAAAATCTCGACGTACTCGATTTTCCAGATCCTGGAGATTTTGTATTGGATTTCCTACATACACTCGCTCTTTGATGGTTCCCCAAAGGTAAGAATCTAGGGGAGTTAGGTCCGGAGACCGAGGTGGCCAATCCCATAGTCCCAAACGTCTGAACCACCTATCTTCGAACATTCCATATAATTCTTGACTCACTTCATTGCTGCAATGTGCAGGAGCGCCATCCAATTGGTACCAGCAAGAAATCAATAATTGTAGTGGTAACTCATCCAAAAACTCATTAACTGTAGTTCTTAAAATATCCAGATATTTATTCGAAGTTAAATTTTCATCGTAGATACAATAAGCAAATCTATTGTCCATCTGTAAGCAAAAAACATTAAACCCGAATTGAAACTGAAATCTTCGTTCTATAACCAATTTTGGGTTTTCAGCCGCCTAAAAATGACTATTTCGTCTATTAAATATTCCTTCCCTCATAAATTTCGACTCGTCAGTCCAGATAATTTTTTTCAAAAATAGTGGGTCTTCCTCAATTTTAGTTAGAACTATTTCGCAAAATTCAGTACGTCTCTGAAAATCTTCTGGTAAAAGGCCTTGCTGGGTGATAAATTTAAATGGTTGAATGTTATGTTTGCTTAGAATACGTTGAAGTGTTGAATATGAAAGTCCTAGATCTATTTCAGCACTTCTAATTGATGCTTGAGGGTAAACGTTAAAATATCCAAGTACATTTATTTCATTGCCTTCACTATCAGTTTGTAGTTTTGTATATGATCTATGTTTTATAATTTTGGCGTGGTTTTTATTCATATCTAAAATATGAAGGCAAAATAAATAGAAAGCCTAAAATGCTGTGTACACGTACGAAAGAATTGTACCAAAAGAGAGGATGTCAGTATTAATGTGTATAATCAGAGTCCAAAGACCATCATCAAAATATTATGTTATGCACGTTAATACTGACAACCTCCTGTTGTTTCAGCAACATAAATTGATTTTTAAGAAAATAAAAACTATTATTGCATTTAGTACCTTCTAAATTTTTTCCTGTGCGTAAGAGGTAAATGAGGATACATCTCGTTAAATTTTCTACAGGTTCTTGAAATAACTTTTTTACACTCTCCATGAATGTAAAATAAATTTAAAATATCAATATTGGAATATTCAATTGCGTTTTCCATTTTTACGGAGCATCAATTGAAAACTATCTGTTAATGTCAAAAAGATGTCAGGTAGGACAAAGTAGAACGAAGTAAACAAAACCTTCCATGGCCTACCAAGCTAAGTTATTCGTTAAGCGGGTGGTTTTGTTATGGTAGTCTTTGAAAACAGGAAAATATTCAAAGTTGGCTCTTATCTAAAAAATGGTGGGAGATGGGTATAGGAACATATATAGAAATATTGTAGGTAAGGTATTGGTTTATTCGAGGATACCATAAAATACAGGGTGTTGTATTTAAAATAAATGAGTTTTCACCATTACTAAATTTCGATAAAAATGTCCTTTTTATACGACACCCTGTATGATATATCGCTATTCTAACATATAGTTATTTTAAATATATGCACTCTCTAACCCAGAAAAAAAATCTAGTAATTATCTCGTTTACGCAGGTAAATATGGAATTTTATTAACGTGGTGATTTTCTAAAAAAAAATCATAAATTAATTTTTTTAGAGAAAATGGTAGGAGATAAGTATAGGAAGATGTTAACAAAAGTTACTTAAAATCGTACGTAGAATCAGAAACTGCAATAAAATCTAGGGTGTTCTATTTGAAATTTCAATGTTGCTATTGGTTTCGGAAAAATGTGGCAACGCTGCACTTGCGAAAATATTTTTAAAATATAGATTATTACCTATTATGTCCGTATGCCGAATTTGAAAAAAATCCCTTTTATAGTTCTCCAGAACTTTTAATAGGACACTCAACGTGAATCACCCTGTATATATGTGTCTATATATATATATATATATATATATATATATATATATATATATACAGTGTAAACCAAACTAAGTGCACACTATTGCCAACTTGTTTATTACCGGAGCTACAATGTCGGTTAAATTAGCAAACTAGTAATATTTTTTATAGTGATTAAAATAGGAAAAAAAGAAAGACAATCCAGAAAAAAAGAAAAACAACCCAACATCGCTTTTCTGATTAAATTTAAAAAATAGTATTTTTACATAGTTTTTTATTTAAGTTAGAAATAAGAACAACTTAAATTTATAACAAGTTGGCAAATATATCTCTATTTTCTTTAATACATTAATCAGCATTTTTAACACAGCTTTTGTTGCCTTCAAAACTGTTCTGCCATCGATAGATGTTACAATGCTCCTAATATTGAAGTTCGTCTAATGTCAAATATATTTTTTTATATACCTCTTCTTTGACATAACCTCAAAAGTAAAAGTATATTGGAGTTATGTCAAGGGATCTTGGTGGACAACGAATCGGACCATTGGTTGTTATACATCTATTTTGAAAAAGTCTGTCGAGCAATATTGTGACTTCACGAAACGTATGGGGGAGCTCCATCTTATTGGAAATATACTTCATTGCGTGCGTCTAGGTTAGCATCGTCCAAAAGGTCTTCCTCCAGTATTTCTAACCACACCAAATATTAAAACTGAATTGTATTTGCGGATTTCAGGGATGGGCTGTGAATAAATTTTCTCTTGACCAATAGTGCACATTTTTACGACTAAACATACCCCTATTTGAAAAGTTGGCTTCATCCTCCAAATCTTGTGATTTCGTCTGAAAAAATTTACTAACCAACACAATTCAGTATTAATGTTTAGTGTGGTCTAATAGGCAGCAAAATAATTGGGCCAATATTTTATGAGGGTACTTTGACAGGCAAAAAATATGTTGATATGTTGTCAGAAATACTGAAAGACTTTTTGAACGATGTTAACCTAGAACTACGCAATGAAATATATTTCCAACAAGACGGAGCTCCCCATATGACTCGTAAAGTCACAATATTGCTTGACAGATTTTTTCAGAATAGATGTATAACAGCAAATGGTCCGATTTGTTCGCCACCAAGACTTCCCTGACATAACGCCATTAGACTTTTACTTTTGGGGCTATATCAAAAATAGTTATATAAAAAGAGATATTTGAAACTAGTCGGACTTCAATAATATTATGCGGATTGTAATATCCCTCGATGGCAGAACAGTTTTGAAGGCAACAAAAGCTGTGTTAAAAAATGCTCAAAAATATATTGAAGAAAATGAATAAATGTAAGTTGTTTTTATTTCTAACTTAAATAAAACACTAAGTAAAAAAAAACGTAAAATAAAATTTTATTTTAAAAACACATAGCCTTCTATATCTAAAAGCAAAATACATGAATAACTTTAACTTTTTTAAAGTTGTCTTTAACTTTAGGCCAGTAATTCATATAAACTTTTTTGTTCAGCAGAAGATTTGCAATCGAAACACACAAGCTGTCCCATTTAAAAAAATACTATTTTTTAAATTGATTCAGAAATGCGATGTTCGATTGTTTTTCTCTTTTTACTACTTAAATCACAATAAAAAATGCTACTAGTTTGCTAATTTAACCGACTATGTAGCTCACGTAATAAACCAGTTAGCTATGGTGCCTACCTAATTTGGTATACCCCTTATATATATACACAGTCATACAAAAAAAGTGACAAGCTAAATTCTTAGGTATATTTTGAAGGGCCATACCTTTTGAACGCCTTATCGCATTTTTTTGCGCTATACATCAGTCGAAAAGAAATTTCATAGACGGTGGTTCTACTTGTGTGTTTTTGTCAATTTTTTTCATGGTTTTTTATATACAGGGTGTAATATATATAACAACTTTTTTTGCAAATTTTTGAAACTCCCTGTAGAATAACGTAACTTCAGATAAGTAGTAAATCGTAATGTATAATTTAGACCAATCTTTTAGGATTGTTTTGGTTTGTGATTCGGTGCTCTATCTCTATTTTTAAAGGAGGTACAATGTTTAACGTAAAACATTGTACTTTTACCATATTATCCATACAGATTCACAAATCTACAAAGAAATCTAGTAGCCTTGAAAATTAAAACTGTCAAAAACCATTTATATATATATATATATATATATATATATATATATATATATATATATTGATGATTCTTAGTCCTTCACAGATGGAAAAAAACAATGTGTTTTCATTCCGGGTGTACATCCGTTCACTACTGTCGTTCTGAAAAGAACAATCTTGCTGACGTTTCGCCAAAATCACATTTGCCATTTTCCAAGCTTTTTTTCTCGCGTCCGAATAGAGACTGAAGTGTTGGTGACTGCGACGCTTCCTTTTATACCCCCACCCGGGGCCGAAGGGTATATCTGCGCAACCGTTGGTCGTTATTTATGTTTTCCAGATGGTGCTGTTGTTGTTGCGCTAATTGCGCTTGAGTTTTTGCGATTTTAGATTTGTCGATTATTGTCTTCCATACTGTTGGTAGTTTAAATGATTCGTCCCATTCATTCAAATCACCTTGTTTTTCAATTTCTATGGCTTCTCGGTTTATTTGGGTCTTATAATGTTCTATTTAGGAAATCTCCCTAAACCCATCGAAATTTATTTTATGGCCGGTTTCCTGATGATATAGGAATAAAGCTAAGGTTGTTTGTTTGTTTCTGATGCTGAGTTTATGCTCTTCCACTCTTGCTGATATTCGCCTGTTAGTGTGCCCAACGTACAACTTTTCACAGTCCTGGCACGGAATGCTGTATACTCCGTGGTTTTCCAGTTTGATTTTATCTTTTGGGTTTCCAAGTAGTTTACCTATAGTTGTTTGTGGCTTGTGTATTGTTTGTATATAGTGTTTCCAAAGAATTCTTCCGATTCTGTCTGTTGTGCCTTTTACATATGGTAAGACTACTTGTTGCTTTCCCGGTTCATAATTTTTGTTGTTCGTTGTTCGGGAACCCTGTGCATTAATAGCTTTCTCTATGGTGCGATTTGTGTAGCCATTTTTCTTTAAAGCACTAGATACTACCTTAAGTTCGTTTTGTCTTGTCTGTGTTTCAGTTAATCGCACGGATCTGGATATTAGGGTATTTGCCACAGCTTGAATTTGTGCTGGGTGATGATGTGATTTTGCATTTAAATATCTGTCTGTATGTGTTGGTTTTCTGTACACGGTGTATTCTACCGTTATGCAGTTTTGTGACCAGAACATCTAAAAATGGTAGTTTGTTGTTTCCCTCTAACTCTAGAGTAAATTGTATTCTGGAGTGTATTGAATTTACTTGTGTAAGAAATTTTTCGAGCTCTGCATGACCATGTTGCCATATAATAAATATGTCATCCACATAACGAATTCATAATTTGGGCTTTAAACTTGCTTTCTCGAGAGCTTCTTTCTCGAAGTATATCATAAATAAATTCGCGACTACTGGTGATAGCGAGGACACCATTGGAGCGCCATCCATTTGTTTATACATTTGCCTGTTGAATGAAAAATAAGTATTTTAGAGGCAATGCTCCGAGAGTTGTATTATATGTGCCTGGAAATCCTCGTTCATAGCAATCTTGTCCAAGCCTTCGTCGATAGGAATACTGGGATATAACGATTTGAAATCTAGGCTTGCTATGATATCGTCTTTTTCAAGAACGATGTCTCGTATAATTCGAGTGAAATGCTCCGAGTTTTTTACAAATGAATCAGCTTTTTCTACAGCTGGTTGCATAATATCAGAAAGATATTTCTCCAGTTTTTGTAGCGGTGAATTAACAGCACTAACAATGGGTCTGATAGACGCCCCTAGTTTGCGTGTTTTTGGAAAACCATAGAGTTTAGGACATCTGCTCGACTTTTCCCGTGGTATGATTTTTTGTCGAATTTCGGGGTTTATTGGTGAACTTTTTATTTTATTTTTAGTTGTTTTTTCCAGGTACGTTGTAGAGTCCCTTGGAACAGGCCTATAACAATTGTCTTGTAAGATATCCTGCATTTTTTGTATGTAATCCTGGGTAAAATCGCAAAAACTCAAGCGTAATTAGTGCAGCAACAACAACACCATCCGGAAAACATAAATAACGACCAACGGTCGCGCAGATATAATCTTCGGCCCCGGGTGGGGGTATAAAAGGAAGCGTCGCAGTCACCAACACTTCAGTCTCTATTCGGACGCGAGAAAGAAAGCTTCGAAAATGCCAAATGTGATTTTGGCGAAACGTTAGCAAAACTGTTCTTTTCAGAACGACAGTAGTGAACGGATGTACACCCGGAATGAAAACACATATATATATATATATATATATATATATATATATATATATATATATATATATATATATTTACGCCCCTACTAAAGTATCTCGAGGTAGAGGTAGGCATCCCTATTCCCCGTGGATAACGGAGAATGTCAGATACATGCAGAAAGTGAGAGACAGAGCATTGGCTAAATTTATAAAAACCAAATCACAAGCACATTTCGAATACTACAAACAGTTAAGAAATCTCACTTCTTCTACTATTCGCCGAGAAAAAAGTGCTTATTTGAGTCAGAAATTCAACAGAGGCACTCCTAAAGACAAATGGCAAGAGTTGAAAAGGCTTAACATTGTTGCTGATAAAATCGGGAATCTACCTGACCATCTAAAAAATGTTGAGGAATTAAATAGGTATTTTGTAACTTCCAATCTTAATAAGAGTAAACCTAAGCAGGAAATTCTACATTTTTACTTTGATAAGTTGAAAGCAGGAATTCACAGTACGTTTAAATTCTCACCTATATCTGACTTTGATCTTTACTATATAATTAAAAACATACACTCGAAAGCATTTGGAAGTGATGAACTTAATTTAACAATGATAATACTCTGCTGTCCTCTTATTGTCCCATATATTAGCCATATTATTAACGAGTGCATAGTGATGAACTATTTTCCTAAAAGCTGGAAACACGCCAGTGTCCTGCCTCTCCCAAAAGTTAATGAATCCATAGAATTCAATCATTTAAGATCCATAAGTATTTTACCCATTCTATCAAAGATCCTCGAAAAAGTTCTGGAAAAACAAAGACTATTGCGTTTGGAAAGGTTTCAGATTTTGCCTAAAAACAGTCTGGCTTTAGACAGGGTTACTCTTGCGCAACTGCTCTTACTTCTGTAACTGACGACATTATAATTGACCAGGATGAGATGACTGCGCTTGTCCTGCTCGATTATTCAAAGGCCTCCGACCTACTAAATCATGAAATATTAATTTCAATTTTGCATTACATTGGCTTTGAGAGGTGTGCCTCTGATCTCATACACAGCTTTTTGAGTAATAGAATTCAACAGGTCAAGATTGATGGTAAAGTGTCCTCTAGCCTTGTGCTGTCGCAGGGTGTTCCACAGGGAAGTATCTTGGGTCCACTCCTATATACAATTTATACTTGTAGTTTTGATTCCTTTTTGGAGCACTGCGATTACCATATGTACGCTGACGACACACAAATTTATTTGTCATTTCAGGGTGATGACCCTACAGGAGCAGCCTTGAGGATTAATCAAGATCTGAACAACATACTTAAAGTATCCGAAGACCATTTATTAAAAATAAATTTAGACAAGACCTGTGCTGTACTTTTTGGAAGTCCTCATTCTAGAACAAATATTATAAATGACTTAAAATTGAGAGTGGGATTTTCTCAAATCAATTTTGCCGACAGCTGCAAAAATCTCCGGCTGACTATTGACAACAATCTTCGTTTTAAACAACATATTTCCAACATACTAAGAAAAGCATATTTCTCTTTAAAGCCCATTTATTCACAGAGGCACTACTTAAACTTTCAGACGAAAAAACAACTGTGCGAAGTTTTGGTGTTATCACATTTTGATTTTTGTGATGGGGTGTACGGTCCCTGCTTGGATTCGCTTGATAAAAAACGCATTCAAAAGGCTCAAAATTGCTGCCTCAGACTACTTTATGGCATTAAAAGACCTAACCCTATTTCTCATAAACTTGCATGTGTCCAGTGGCTAAACATGGAAAGGAGAAGGGAATTACATTTCGCTTGTTTCTGCTTTAAACTATTAAAGTTTAAACGACCATCCTATCTACATGAGAGAATATCATATAGAACAGATATTCACAATTTGAATCTGCGTTTTAGAAATTCAATAGCTCTGCCGCGCTATAGAAAGACAATTTTTCGGCGGTCCTTCTCTTATTATATTGCAACCTGCAGGGAACTCGGAATATGCGATGTATCTGACTCTGTACAAAAATTCAAAAAGAATTATAAACAAAAATTATTCAATGAACAATGTAGGTGATTGCTGCTTAGGGAATGTGCTTTGTTTCCACACAAGTATGTATTTGTTCTTGTTACGATATTAAAATGTTTTTGTGCTAGATAATGAATAGTTATGAAATATATATATTTTTTTTTGTTCTCTTTATTATAAACTCAGCTCTTGTGATGTATGAATATTTAACAAACTGCCCATGAGGAAGAATTGATGCCTGTCATCTATCATGTAGCATTTATTAACTCAACAATAATGTTTACTTTATAAGTGCAAAATGATTGTAAAATTATTGTATTATTGTATTTTGGGTTAATAATAAATGTATTATATATATATATATATATATATATATATATATATATATATATATATATATATATATATATATATATATATATATATATATATATGGCGGTATGTGTCAATGTAAAAATTTCTTACTGAATTAATTTTAAATTATGCCAAGGTCAAGTGCGGCATAGGTAGAAAGAAAATGGTAAAATATTGGTAGGAATCCAATATAATAGAACAATGACGCCTAAAAATGTTTGAAAAGACAGTGTATGTAGCATATATATATATATATATATATATATATATATATATATATATATACTGCGACTATGTACTAAACTAAATTCAGTCACCCTCGACTTTGTAGGTTTCTGTTGGCGCTACTTTTAGCACATTTAGAGGTACTGGGACCATCGGGCCTTTGCCCTGACCAAAATACCAGAAGTATTCAATATTGACTTTTGTATCTTGTTCTAATGCATCTTGGCTTCCACAGGTTGCCCCTTAAGGAAGTACTACTGGTATCACGAGATGACCCTTTCTTTCAAACCACCCCCGTACCCCTCCTATTCCCGCCACATAGCGGCCATTAGGCTATATATTCTATTTAGAAGTGGGCAGACGAATAGGATAGAATGCAGGAATAACTAGGCCTTACACTTTCACAGCGTCTGCTTTCTTTGTTGCTGGGTCGTTAGTTTCCCCTCTGAGCATTTGAGTCTCTTGCATCCCCCCGAAACAACACAGCAAAACCGAACACGTGGAACCACTTATTTTAAAAACACAGAGGTCTGTCTTCTACGAGGCTATTCGACAGACTGCAGTCACACTTCATTATTCCTAACAAATGGAAAAAAAACTGAAGTCAATTGTTTAAGTGTTTTATAGGTATACCGCTAGCAGACGGACAAACATGAGGAATTTAACATGTTTTGGGGGAAATACCCCTAAAAACCTACGAGGGTGATTTTAAAACTACTATAAAAATATACATTTCATTATTAGCACACACATTTGTGAGACATATCCTACTGAGAAATAATTGTGTTACTACCGTTCGACTGTTTTAAATCCAAACACATCTTTGTTTCGTTTGTAGTTAAGATTTCTAAATCTTCTAGTGAATAAATAACTAATTGCCACTATATGTTTTATGTAGATGAGGTATCTCTTTTCTTCAACTATCCAAAAGAGGTAGGTCCTGAGCATCTAAAACTTTAATTTTATATTCTTATCCATTTTTTGTCATTAACAGAATTCTCTTTACGGTAAATTAACGTTCAGTTTATACAAATCTGCAGACCGTTAATTTTTAACTTCGTTCCTTTAAATTCGTAAATAGAAAGATTTCTCTAGCCCCCTGGCCGAGGAGCCTTGCGAGAATTAGTCTTAATTTTAAAACTAATTAAAAACCATTTTAGACGAAATCACCGGACGTGCCGTTTTATACTCGGATGCATTTTATTCTAATTGGTATAAAAGTTTCGTTCCGCGATCTCCTAAAATGAGATCTTTGCGAAAAAATTATAGCTTCAACGTTTTTAGCGAAAATTTTAATAAATAATTGCTAAATTGTAGTGGCGGATTTATGATTCAAAACTATTAGAAAATCATGGTTCTTCGGATTAGACCGTGTCACATTGGAATTATTATCCGACGTTTCGCCTTCGATTGCACGAGGCATCTTCAGGGATCTTTACTCCACGAGATCTGAACACTGAATGAGTTCGAAGAGATTCAGGGGGGCTTTTATACCCGACTTGTGCTCGCGGTACCGTGACCCTGTGTTAAGATCGGTTTCCAATTCGGTATCTCTATTGAAATTTCTTGTATGTTTAAATATTTTAATAGATTATCTAATTTTTTGTTCACAAAATCCTGGAACCGATGCTAGAACCTTGGTTTACTTTACATTAATATGGCCAGTGTTATGCTGGTGTTCAGCTACAGCAGATTGAACAATTAGTTTATTTTTAATACATAGTTCATGTTCCTCAAGTCTAGTTGATGTTGAGCGTCCTGTTTATCCTACATAACCTTCTCCACAGGAGCCAAGGGATTTTATATACTCCATCAGTTTGGAAAGGTACAATATCTTCTAATGTGAGCTGAAGATTGTACGTATGTTAGACCACCGAAGTAATCGTCCTATTTTGTCTGTAGTGCCATGTATGTAGGGAAGAACAACACTACCTAACGGTGTCACTTTATCATTCTTCTGGTTTACTATATCTTTTTTGAAGTGAACGCGTAATATCTCCAGTGCAATAGCCATCCCCTTTGAGAGCTTCGGTCAGTTTCGATGTTTCCGATATTGGAGAATCTTGAACAAATCGAAATAGCTCTGAATATTAGTGAGTTAATAACCGATTTTTTTTTTGTGCTGGATGGTGATGGGAATTTGCATTTAAGTATTTATTTGTAGGCGTTGGTTTTCTATACACAGAATGTCCTACCATGTACCATTTTCCTTACTTGAACACATACATCTAGAAAGAGAATCGTTCCATTAGATTCAATTTCCATCGTGACCTTGTGAAGTTGGTCCGGTCAGTGTTTCGGTTTTAGTGGAGCAGATGTTAGATATCCTCAAAAGCTTCCATAAAATTATTCGCTACCACAGGTGATAGAGGAGATCCTATAGCTGCCCCTAAAGTTTGTTGATAAAAATTTCCTTCAAAAATGAAATATGTCGATGTAAGACAAGCTTCCACTAGGTCTATTAAGTTCTTATCAAGATTATTATGATCCAGTATGTCTAACATAATGGAAATTAAGTCATTGACAGGAACATTTATGTATAGTGATTCTACATCCAAACTGACCAAAATATCTTCGGGATTCAACTGATCTGCCTTAAATTTTTCCACGAAATGTGCAGAGTTTATGATAAAAGATTCTGCTTTTCCAGTAAACGGCTTAAGAAAATTTGAGAGAAATTTACCTAGTTTGTATGTGGACGAGTCTATTGCACTGACGATCGGTCGAAGTGGTTCATTGTCCTTGTGTATCTTTGGAAGACCGTAGACCTTGAGAATCTTGGAGCTGCTTGGCTTTAACGATTTCTTCTCCGCTGGTGTAAGGCTGGATGCGTTAATCAGATTGGTAATGCGTCTTCCTATTCTACTTGTGGAGTCTACCTGCATAACCTTATAGCTTTTATTGTCCAAAAGTTGAGTAACCTTTTCCACGTAATCTGTTCTGAAAATGACTATTGTGGCTTTGTCCTTATCTATTGGAATTACCAGAATATTTGCTGTTTTTTCAACTGCGAAGAGGTTCGACTTCGGTGGTTTTGAATTTTTAATGATCTTCGCTGTCTCATATCTCACTTCATCGGCTTGTTCCACTGGTAATCTTTTGATTGCTGCTTCAATAGAGGATACTATGTCTTCTACAGGAGTGCTAGTCAGAGCTATTGCGAGATTTTGACCGTTGGAAAAGACGAAATGTTCTGCTTCGGTTAGCCGCTTCGATGACGACAAGTTGATAACTGTATTCTGCGGAGGTTTCACTGAATTTTTTCTGGTCAGGTGGGCTCCAAACTCCAAACAAAAAATTTCAATACGACGGGTTACCATCTACATCACACGTAGAAACCGATCTTAACACAGGCTCACGGTTCGGCGAGCACAAATCGGGTATAAAAGCCCGCCTTAATCTCTTTGAGTTCATTAAATGTTCAGATCTCGAGGACTAAAGATCCCTGATGATGCCTCGAGCAATCGGAGGCGAAACGTCGGATAGTAGAAGCAAACAGTCCGGAAATTCATATAAGCTTAGCTTTTTCATTTTGTTCGATCTGAACCACAAACACTAAATTCCCACTCAATTTGTTACGAAACTATACGCTTTACGGTATATATGTTCATAACATGATTAGCGTATCTTTTTATTGTCTTTCTTTTTTCAAAATTCCAATAAAAAATAATTTATATAGAGAAACCGAATTCGCCGTATAAAAGGGCAGCAAAAGGAAGCAACGAATGAAATTTAGTGTCGTTCTTGCTGTTTTCCAAAAATGTGAATGTTTATGTTAAAGAAACAGGAGGGATATGCACGGGACAAAAAATATGTATTTTTTATTATCTTTCGAGTTTCCACAGCACGCTTCGAGAAATCTAAAAAAGTTTTCAAAAAATTTCCAGAAAATCAATCTTTTTATAAATCAATTACTTGTTTGATTTCAAAATCCACTTTACCAATCGAAAGAGCAGAGACAAATACATTTAAAATATACTTTAATTTACAGTTTATGCATAGTAAATTAATTGTCCATAAAATACTAAAAGTTGACTAAATTGAATTAAATAAAAACAGTGTACAGATAGAACACTATCGTCGTATCTTCTTATTAAGATATTTTTAAAATTAAATGCCTAAACATTTTATGGTAATTACACTGGAGAACAAATTTCAGTTTTTTTTTTCGTTTCTTGAAAAAAACCAATTTTTTTGGATTCAACTATACCTAGGTAATAAAAAAATACCTATTAAAGAATTTAGTTCGCTCGCAAAAAACTAGGCATTTAAAAAAACCTCTGTAAGTGGCATTAAAAAATTCCTAATTCTTTGTCCGTTATAGGCAAATAACCCAATTAGATCAGAGGTCAACTTTGCCATCAGACCAAATTTCAGAGTCAACATATTGCAGTGTTACAATGTCGCTTTTACTGGACTAACAGAAAATCTTGCCAAGGAATCAACGATGGTTGTCATAGCAATTAATATCGTGGCATACTTGATCTAGCGACAGGAGACCTGTGAAAGTTATTAACGTATTTTTTTTGCAACGAATTTGAAATACAAAATCGGAATTACCCAGAAACAAGTAAATTCGAACAAATAACAAGAAAGTCTTTAAATAATACACACGTTCGAACGCATACCTATAAAAGAACATTCAATAGCTCTATTACTCTATTGGAATGTCAGGACTAATTTAAATACAGTATATCCAAGAAGATGAATAGGTCAGCTGGTCCCCATGGCCAACACGTTTGCCAGATCTTACACCTCTAGATTTTTTTTCTCTGGAACCACATTAAAACGAAGAACGTTATTATATTTGGTGGAAAAAGGTAAAACATGAATCCACCTCGTGTAAAACGAATCTTCATTCAATTGATTGCCTTTTGAAAACGGTTTAATAAAATGCTTTGAAACTTTAGAGTTAGATTACTCATAAAAACATCTTTAAAATGAGATATAACTCGACCTCCCTTTCTATTAGAAAAAAATATAAAATGGCGCCATTTTGAAAACTAGAACTGTAATTTTTGATGTAAAAAGTAGAATTTTATGTTTCATATATGTGTCCCAAAAATTGCTGTGTTATCTCAAAAGTTATAAGGACTAGGCCCGGGCTGTATGTCCTCACTGTATAATTATTTTAGGCAAAAGTTAATTTCTCTAACAACTAATCTTCTTTTCACGAACACACTAAATTTAACGCTTCTTAACTATTTAGAAAATCTCAAACGGACTAAGAGATAATTTTATGTTTCTAGTTGCAAAGGCGAAACAAGCTTTTGTTGATTGACAAGAAAAGTAAGCAGCCAGCGAAATGAATGACTAAAACGTCCTACAATGAATCTTGGAGCAATTTATTGTCCGTCTTAAAGTAGCAGATACAAATTTCCTTAATTTAACTCATCAGCTCCCAGGAAATAAACAAAGCGCTGTTTGTTCATAAAACATTAAATTTCGAAATAAATGGTTTCCTAAACAGTAATATCTCTTTAAATAAGCGTTTCAACATCCTGTTTCTCTCCGCTTTTTCGCGGGGGGAGCAGGTCGTTTTGTTTCCTTCATTTTAATTTTCCCTTTACCCTTTATCAATAGCGAGTTTGACATTTAAATTTTGGTTTGTAATGGGATTCTTAACTGTTACATTATTTATATTATATTTATTATAAATAACTAATTTTAAGGACTCTATCTGTTAAATAAAGGCGATTATATTTTTTTTTACTTTTGAGTAACCTCCACAAAGATAAGTGACACGTCTGTTAACTGACATTGTTTAGTCGAAGTTCTTGTAGCAAATCGCAGGTTTTTCCTTGACTATTAATTAAATTCCACATTTTTGTGGGAGTTTTTTTAATAATTTTTACCAGTAATATTGACAATATGTTAGGGGAGTGATAAGTTACATTTTCATCATCATTTTTTAAAAATATTGATTTACTTTACAATAATCAATGAAAGGAAGATTACCATTGTAGATATAATTATTTCTGACTAGTTCTTATATATGTTGCATTTCACAATCTTCTATAGTGAACTAGTCCGTTTTGTGACCTACGGAAAGCTTTTGACTGTGTTAATCATGACCTAGTTCTGTGTAAACCTCAAAATTCACATATAATTTTAAAGGTTCCAGACTTGTATAGTTTTGATGGCAAATATCGGACACATATTCTACGATAATACAAGCAAGCAACTTTTCTATTTTAGTTTTTGTCATAACTCCTATAACTTCTGCAGTGAAGTTCAGTGTCACCTCATGTGGATTTCCCTGTTAATTAGGACAAATTTTAATAAACATGACAATAGCTATGGGCGTGTTGAATCCATAATGATTTGAGAAAATTCCGGATTTTGTCATAGTTCCTAGCTAATTGAAATATTTACTGGCTTGTACAAAAAGAGATGAATATTTGTGGGAGTATTCAATTCGATAGTTTATATATGATATATGTTTTTGTATAGGAGGCCCTTAGGCAGAAGATTGTATACTGTATAAAGCATACATGGGCAACCCTCGGCCCTCCACCATCTTCAATCCGGCCCGCCAGAGATTCAGAAATTTAAAAATAACGCGCAAACAAATTAAAGATTTAGCACAGATAGTTTATTTGTAATTATTGTCAACCAACCTAAAACTGTATTCTTCAAATCATAAAGACATAAAGTCAGAAATAGTCGTTAGAAAGAGATGAACAGATAAACATTCAAAAAGCCGCCCGATGACCTTGAAGCGTTCTGAGCTCACTATTTCTTAACAACTGATAAAAAAATACCCGGGAAATACTGCCTGATAAACAATCACAGTTTCTACACAACGTACATTGAAGTACCACCTTATGGGAGCAGCTTTAGGTAAGCGAACTTTAACTAATTCATCAAGAACTGCTGTACGCTTTGGAGATCGCCTAAAGAATGTTGAGAAACCGTGTAAATTTGCAAAGAAAACTTTTACATTTTTATCTTGATCTGCTGCTTTCTGTAATATTAAATTGAATTGGTGGGCCTAACAATGTATAAAATTAGCGGCAGGATAATGCTCTTTAATTTTTTTTGTACGTCTCCTAATTTTCTACTCATAGTGGATGCCCCATCGTAACTTTGCCCAATTAATTTCTCTGTGGTATTATTAATGCCTAGATTTTCTAATTCATGAAGAATTACGTCTGTAAGGTGTGAAGCTGTGGTGCCTAAAGGAATTACAAATTTAACAAATCGTTCATGGACTATGCCAGACAAAATATAACGTATTATAATAACCATTTGGGTTTTGGTGGAACTGTCAGTTATTTTGTCTACTTGCACAGCAACATATTTAGCTGACTGAATGTCTTGCTTAATTTGTTCCTGAGCCACAGCCAGCAATATATTGAAGATCGATTTTAACATTATTAAAGATTGAAGGGTTAAAGGGAGAACTGTTGAACCGTTAATAATCTCTCGGCGAGGACTTTGAAGCTCGGCCGCTAGATGGATTTGCTGGTACTCTTTGGTTTCCCAAGGTCTATAGGGCTGGGCTGCCGTCGGCTAACTAGATAATTAGTGATCGATCGAGAGAGGGTCGGGGTAAAAATAGAAAGAGTATGCGCCACCTGTTTTTATGGCCTTGAAAAGAAAGCCCGAGACCGGACGAACTTAAGAAAAACAGGAAAACTACAAAAACTTTACAATAACACCAATATCCTTAATATTGAAAAATATATTTACGAAAACTTACCGTTATAGCCTTGTTTATACATACATTATAATCACACTTAGCTCATATAAAGTTTACTAAATGAGATGAAAGACATATTAATAATTATTACCTTCTCTTACGACTATTTCCTGAGTATGAACAAAAGAGAGAGAGAGCTGTCTATAAAATATAGGAAGAGGTCGTAAGATGTGACGTAATCTAACCTAGGATTCTTCCGAATAATTTCTTAAATTTTTATATATTTTATAATAAGTGGTACAAAAGAAAGCTCATCAAGATTTAACTATGTTAAGTATCTTAGAAAGAAAGGTAGTGTTGGTTTTATCCCAATTTAACTTAAATCAAAAGGCTACAAAACTTACATCGTTCAAGTTTTAAGTACAGTACTTGTCAGTGATTCAATTACCTTCGAAATAGGCCTATTTGACCCAGTTTACAAATAAATGTGCAAATTCATAAAACAACAGTGCGGTGTACTGAGTGCTATTCGTTAAAAGTTAAAAACTAGAGATGATTTAAAGTGTTTCGTTAAAGTTCATTATATATTAATTCTATTATCAAAATGAAATTGGCTCTATTCGGCACATAATAACACTAACAGACAGTCAAGTATGTTCCCAACACTACACACACAGATCAAACCTGAAGTTGATTATATTTGATACGTAGAAGAGTCTATCGAGGATCTCACAACAGCATCGAGGATGTACATATGGTTGGCAGGCCTAGTTTCATACAGCTTGAACTTGACTCCTGAGGGACTGCAAGCAAGCTTCAGAGTGACTGTGCTACTGGTAAAGTTCATCAGCACACAAGAACATTGGACCAAAACATCAAATAAAAAAAAGGCCTAAAAGGAACAAATCGAGCAATAGAAGAAAGTTCGAGAACCCAAGGTAGGTAAATTATACATTTTAGCTTTAATTATAAATATTTGTGAGAGAATGATGAAAATGAGACTTACCAATGATATATTGGCCATTTCAAAGAGTGAAGAACATGTGACTTGGAATGAAAAATGGGTTTCTTCCACTAAAATTCTAATTTTAACTCAGCTAGCATAGCTATAGGACACTTAAATAATAAGTCACCCAAAATAATTAGAATGGACCCATTTTTCGAAGAAACATCGGCAAAAATGCGCTAAAGACAACCAAAAGTTCCAGAATATGGTTTGTCTTTTTTTAACTCCTTCTGTCACTTTTTCTTTCTCCTGTTAGAGAGAAACCTAGAGATTTTTGATACAACCCTGATGTTGGTACTACTAATTGTTAATGAAGTTGACAGATATTTCAAAATTAATTTAAATTTAGATAAATTTTATTTTTGTTTTGAGATAATTAGGATATACCAAAATGTTAGTTAAAATTACAATGGTAAGTTTAAAAATGAATATTTTTGATCATATCAATTTTCTTTACTCTGATTTCCTATTTTCCTAATTCCTAACCTTATTGTTTGTTATTGTTTTTACTAAAGTGTATGTAATGTGCTTTCTCTCAATTTCAGAAAAATATCAGCTTTATTTCTACAAAGGGCTTGATGTTACTGAAAAACAACAAATACAGTAAGAGCTAATGAGAGCTATCACCAGAATACAAGGTAAACTTTGATTTCTTTTAGCCCAAAATTTTGAATTAAACGATAAAAAACATTAAATATGTGTCTTATTTCAACTATGAAGATTATAGGAACTGGTAAGCATATTTTATAGATATTATCTTAAATAAAAATATAGCAAAACTCTAAATTTCTGTTAGGAAAATATAACCCGTTACAGTACGTCATTTTGAATGGATTTAGATGTTCCTTTAGAGACAGTTGCATTCTGCATATACTGTTTAAAAATTGGATCCAACTCCTCGTCAAAATTTATAAGCCCTCGAAAAACCCCTGGATTTTCAGACAAAGCCGTCTCATCATGGCCACGTAGTGCCAGCTCGAATGCCCCACAAAATTTTACACAATCCATAAGTTTGATTAAAATATAACGATTTTTGGACACATTTTCGTTAAAATCTCTAAGGGAATTTCTATAAGCTGTGTGTCTAGCTGAGTGCGAATATCAACACTTCTGATAGTAGCATAGTTCACCGAACATTTCATGTGATCTGCCGAAAACGCATGTTTTTTTATTTTTTCTTTTAGGTGTTTTAAGTCTTTCACACTGGTTTTGCACCATAATGAATCCGACGAGTTCTTAGAAAACAACAAACACTCATAACAGTAAAATGAGTTAGAGACTTCACAGCCACGTATCCAGTTAGCTAAATCGTACATACTTTTGCGAAAGTTTCGATGAACCTCTTTATCTTTGTCTTTACTAGTTTGTCGTATACTAAGTTCTAGCAAAGGGCGACCACTTACCTTGAATTCGGTTATTTTCTCAAAATAAGTTCGTTAGCACTCTTTAGTTGTTTAATTTTTTACACTACCGACATTTTATTTCCTCTACATTCACAACTCAAACACAGACCACCTTGAAATTGGTTATTTTTGCAAACTTAAGTTCGTAAGCACTTTTTAGTTGTTTATTTTTTTGTACTAGTCACTACCAACATTTCCTGTATATTCCCAACTCACACATGGATCATAAAAATAAAAAAATATATATATTACAAAAAACAGTATATAAATCAATTTTCGTCGATTAAAAACACCCGAAACAATATCGAGTTAGAATATCGACCGCGCGAGAGAGGTCAGAGAAAATTGAACTGAGGTATACCGACGCGATGGCTCGACCGATCGATCGAATTATGAGAAGAGACCTGCTGATGACCCAAATCGCGATTTCATATTCCATTTGCTATTGCATTCGGCTGCCGCTCGGTAGCTGTGGAATCTTCGGGTACTTTCGTCAAGCTTTAAGGCAATCAGGGCAATTCGGACTGCCAGCCTAGCTTAATAAGCGTATTTTATTATGCCTAAGGAACGCAACTAGACCATTCGAACCACCGCGCGCGACTAATAGTGTAGCGTATTTAACTTTTCCCAAGGTTCGCGTTTTAATACAACTATTAGGAGGGACGGTCAAACGAATAATTTATTTTCTGAAATATTTTTGGGGTTCATTGACCAAATGACCTTATGGAAGAGCTGCCACTGGTTTATACCGAAAATCAGGGAAACATTATCACGGATCGCTTTATAATTATTTCTCCCTCAACTCACACTACCTAAATATAATTAGCTCATTCATCAACATAAATAGCGCGCAGACTAAAACTGAATGTACAGAACAATCAGACAATAATGAAATCGAGGCACACATCTTGCAGTTGTTCAAATATGTACCTTTGTCTGTAGGTTGTGCTTGATTATAATGAAATATTTCGATTTTATGCCCGAAATATTACGAATTTCCACATTACCGGTTTCAATGCCTGGCGCGGCCCAGAGATAAAGCCTCGTGTGTGTATTATGCTTTGATCTACGACTGTTATTATACGAAAACTTTAATTTGTTTTGAGACGCATAACAGCATAAATCCCTTGTCTATCGGAATTTCATGCAGAAGTGGTTAAACGTTTATCAAAACAATTGTAGGCCTGCAACAGCTTACTTGTCGGACTTGTACTACCTTTACTGTTGAAATCTACACAACGTTTTAAAGGATAATGGTAAGTATGCTGTCTTGGTGTACCAGCTACTTAAACTGCTCAACATTTGAAGTACCCAGAGTCCGCAAGACATTTTTTGGATAGTGTTTAAGAGTTTTAATGTTAAGAGACTGATGTAAGTTCTTTAACGTTATTTGAAATTGCCTTTACTGTGAATCTATATAACAAAAAAGTCTGTCTCTCTCGTTATTTAAAATTTAGTATATTTTTACTTATCCAAATCGGTGAAGTTCAATACTAATTTACATTTTAATGACTGAATGGTGATGGATGCTTAGAAATATTTTCTTTTATCAGGAATAGTGAATTTAGTTCAATACATAGTTGCTTAGGAACATATATATATATATATATATATATATATATATATATATATATATATATATATATATATATATATATATATATATATATATATATATATATATATATATATATATATATATATATATACTGTCTTTTCAAACATTTTTATTGGGCTCCATTTTGTTCCATCAGATTGGATTCCTACCAAAATTTTAACAGTTTCTACTTATTTGACATTTGATTTGTGGGTATAATTTAAAAGAATCTCAATAAGAAGTTTTAACATTTACACACACCACGGTTTTGGTTACGTCATATTCGTACCAGTTTATATCACATTTAATTTTTCTGCAAAAATTAAATGTGAGATTTTATTCACGATGACTTTTTCAAAATTTTATTTTGCAGCCATTTTTTTCCGCCAACTTGAATAATTAGTAACACAACTTTACCAGTTCATCTCTATATCAAACTTAAATCCTTGCACAAGATGTTAAATTTAATAATAATAATAATAATAATAATAATAATTGCTCTCTCGGAAACCCAGAAGCACATCTTCCATATTTTCTCAAAACCAAGAACAAGAAGAACAAAACACATGTGCATTAAAGAGAGACCAACAATAATAGGCAAACAAACGCACAGTAAAATGATCTACCTTCTACTAACAGGCGATCCAATGTCGGGACACTTTGAGCTTCTAATACCACAAAACATCAATCCAAACAACAAAGCATCGGGCGAGCAGCGTAACGGTCGAGGACGCTGCGGAAAAGGACAGCTCGACCGGAACGATCACGACCAGGCAAAGGAAAATAGACCCACCGAAAGTGTTTTGCCGGCTAAGCTGGCAACCACCAAGAAGAATCGATAATGCGCTGCCCAAATAGATACACAAATAAATCTGACACAGATGCTAACCAAACACAACAACTTGAGCCCAATACAACAGCGGATATATCCCAACGACTACCTGCAACTACTACCAAGGCAGGTAAACCAAGGAAGAGGTTAAAATGGACAGATGAAATGAATCGAACGGTGATGCATTCCTACTACACCGCTACCAAACTTGAGACAATTTCGTCAGGATACGGACATAAAGTGCATACACTTTTCATAGCACAATAGCCAGAATACAAATCACTTATCACAGAATAGAGAGTAATAGATCAAAAAAGAGTCATCACTAAGACCAGTAAGCTCACCCCACTCTCATTGAAAAACATCAAAGCTATGGTAGCCGCTGAACTGAACATTCATCAACCAAACATTGAGGACAGCGGGGCAGATGCCGAACGGATCCCACATACAAACCAGCCCAACTTTGTGCAAGACGATCTGCAACCTCACTCAATGCTCAGTAGGGGCGAAGCACCCAGCAACAACCTACGACAGATGACAAGCACCATACAGCACATAGGATAAGTGAATCACTCGCCCAAAGCACCATACACACAGCTACGTCTCGGACCGTCTCTCACACAAGCAATCAAAATAGAAATGATGTCGCATCTAAACAAATGGTCAGGCTCCGATCCTACAACAAGATATCCTATTCCTCGTGTAATCTTCAAACGGGACACACATAAAATCCTAAAGACCATCAACGAATACATAATTCTCGAGTACATAACGAATGCGAGCACAATTGAGGACATTCATATAGTGATCTACGCAGCAGCTATAACCACGATAACACAGAACAATCAGAAACTCCCGAAAACAAAATTAACAAAATTAGAAAAGAATTGGGACATCTTACCCAACCAATGAACGGCAACAAGTCAAAACGTATCACACAAAGTGTAGAGAAAATCAAATCTGCATCTCCTGATTACACGCTTACAGAAATTTTTGACACTCTGAAGCAAAATTATTCGTGTATGCCGCAAGACTCGGAAGATACAAAGAGTCAAATGAAAGAAAGCACGCTGACAACCTATTTCGAAGAAGCGAAAAACAGTTCTACTAAAAAATCATGAGCAATGAGGAGGCACGAGTAATAGAACCACCGACCAAACAAGAGATCACAGAATACTGAAAAAGTATTTGGTCAGAACCGCAACTACACAATAATAACGCTTCATGGATTAAAGCGGAAGAAGACAGAGACAAGTGCTTAGAGGAACAAGAGGACTTTGCAATGACAACACAAGAAGTTGCAGAAACAATCAACTACACGCATAACTGGAGATGTCCTGGAATAGATAACATTCATAACTTCTGGTACAAACAGTTTACCTCCACACATGAAGCTCTCACTCGCCAAATTAACGAAGTTATTTTAAAACCTAGCACACTCCCCAGTTTTCCCACCCAAGGAATAACATACCTTAAATCCATAAATTCAGAAAATAAGGACCCATCAATTTAGCGACCTATTTCGTGGTTTCCAATCCTATATAAAATCATCACAGCCACAATTACCAGGAGAATAGAACAACATCTAGCACACAAAAACATTCTAACGGAAAAACAAAAAGTGTACAGGAAAAACAGCCGAGGATGCAGCTCATTATAGACAGCGTCCTCATGGAACAAACCAGGAAAAATTATAGAAACCTTCATACTGGTTACATAGATTATAAAAAAGCTTCTGATTCGATACTCCACAGTTGGCTAATCAGAGTACTAGAAATATATAAAGTCAATAAAAACATCAGGCAATTTCTTACGCAAATCATGGGTACGTGGAAAACTAAAATCAACTTGAGAACACAAAAAGAGTACATCGAAACAGAGGAGATCTACATCAGACGAGGAATGTTCCAGGGAGATTCAGTAAGCGCGTTGTGGTTCTGCCTCTATCTCAATCCACTCTCAAACACACTGAATAACACAAACTTCGGATTCCAAATTAAACACCAAAAAAATAACAACACAAAATAAACCATCTCTTGTACATGGATGACTCAAAATTATATGCAAGCACAAAGGGACAGCTAAAGGAACTCCTCAAAATCACAGAAACCTGTTTACCCTGGACATCAACATGGAATTTGGTATAAGTAAATGCAAGCTACTTCATATCAACAAGGGACAGTGGAAAGACCACCCTACGGGGGTAACAATCAGCAATGACACTATAGATAACATGCTCAAAGAAGGAACGTACAGGCTTCCATCAAAGTGCCAAAATTAACCACATTCATATCAATCAAGACAGAATTTAAAACGAGACTCACAAAGCTACTAAAAACAAAACTGAATTCCAGAAATCTAACGAAAGCTATTAACACCTTCGCCATACCTATTCTTACGTAATCGTTTGGTATCATTAAATGGTCACCCACAGATATAGAAAACATTCACATTCTCATACGCACCGAATTCACCAAACACAGGAAGTTACATCCCAACGCATGCAAGGAAAGACTCACCATCGAGAGAAAAGAAGGAGGAAGGGGAATTGTAGATATACAATCGCTAAATAAAAAACAAATTTACAAACTCAGAAAATTCATCCACAACAAACAAACCTCCACAAGGCAATAGCGAAGGCAGACAAGAATTATACACCGCTCGACCTGTCTCAAACGAGCCAAGCAGCAGACGCACACAGTCACATCCAATCACGACTAGAAAAGATGATCACCTGGTCTGAAAAAATACTTCACGGAATACACAGATACCGCATAAAGCAAGACCATATACATAAAAACCTTTCATATACGTGGTTAAAAGAAGGGCAGCTGTTCCCTGAAACAGAAAGCTTCTTGCTTGCCAACCAGGACAAAGTCATAGCAACCAGAAACTACCGAAAGTACATCATCAAGGACACAACCATTGAAGAAGAGAGGTGTAGGAGATGTCGCCAGCAGAGAGAAACGATCGATCACATAACGAGTAGATGTAGAATAATGGCCGGAACTGAATACACCGCAAGACACAACTCAGCAGCGAAGGTCGTTTATCAAGCATTAGCCACAAGATACAAACTAACACCAACATCTATACTTGAAAATGAAGACTATAAGCTCTACTGGAACATTGACATCCACACAGATAAAACAATCCACGCAAATAGACCCGATATCACCTTTCAATCCAAAAAGGAGAAAATCACTTATTTGATTGACATGGCTGTCCCCAACGACGAGAACATCCAAGCGAAATACAGTGAGAAGATCGCCAAATACACCGACTTGGCAATGGAAGTAAAAAGGCTGTGGAAACAGGAAAGAGTCATCATTGTTCCTCTCGTCATATCAGTAACAGGTCTCATCCCAACAACGTTTACACCGCATTTGGCTCAATTAGGACTTCACAGGAACATCCAGAATTCGGTCATTTTGAAAACATGTAGCATAGTTAGATCATTTCTTAATACACAGTAGTCGTTTTTTTTCCATTTCCTTTTTTTATTTTTATATTTTTACTGACTTGGTATAATCCCGTCAGTATAAAATACAACCACAGGAATACTGTGAGACAACAAGTCATAAAAATAATAATAATAATAAGACGTTTATTAGTCTCAAATACTACAAATGTGTGATGCATATTTACAATTTTAATTTAAGACTAATACGCATTATTGTCAGCTTCCTAAACCTAGGTTCGGAAGCTGTTAAGGTCCTCCTACAACTAAACAACTTAATTAATATAACAAAACAAGAAAATGAAGTAAATATAAAAAAAGTAATTTCCAGTAAAAATAATATATCCAAGTAAAACAATGTAAGGTAAGCCAAAGAGGAAGATAATAATTAGAAATGAATAGACCAAAAAAAGGCAAAGAAAAGAAAAGTAAAAGATAAGAAAGAGACAGAGAGAGAGAGAGAGAGAGAGAGAGAGTGAGAGAGAGAGAGGGGAAAATTACATAAAATGCATGATCAAAATGTAAATAGTCAATAAAAGAACAAAATGATCAATGCTGGTTGGCGTGATAATACTCAGGCAAGAAACTCATTTCTTATTCTATTTTTAAAAGTAAGAAGACTTTCAGAGAAGTTAAAAATTTTATATTTATTTATAAAGAATGCTATGCAATAAGAAAATGATCTTTTAGATATTTGTTTTTTATGCTTAGGAATAGTCAATATAGAAGTGCGTCGAATATTTCGTCTATGAATATTTGTTTGAAATGTTAGCCTTCGAAGCAAATGTGGCTGAGATTTATATTTTAGAATTTTATAAGCAAAACACAAATAATGCACAATTCGGCGATTGTGCATATTAAGCCAGTTAATTTCTTTTAATTTGTGGGTAACATCCCGTCTCCCAAAAATAAAAGGCAAACATGAGTTCTGCAGTTTTTGAATTCTTCTCAGGTCCATGCTGTCCAAAGAAGAATCATACACAGAATCGCAAAAGTTAAGCAATGAAATGATTTAAAAAATGTCTGTGCGAAAAGAATATTTTTAAAGTACCGTACTCTATTGTCAATTTTGAGTCTTAGCTTGAAATTCTTGAAATTCGATTTTTTTAACGTTTACTGATATATTAAGGTTATGTAGAATAGATTGCCTTGTGGTATCGCTAGCAAAGAGCAAAGCCACGGACTCTTTAGCATTTAACTGCAAAGTGTGTCTTTTTGAAACTAGCCCGTAGATCGCGGTTAATGACGTTACTTGCAAGGTGAAGTGACGAAGGACTAAATGAAAAATAAAGTTGAGTATCATCAGCGTAAAGGTGATATTTTTAATATTGTAGCTCTTTATAGAAGGTAAACGTGTAGATTGAAAACAATAGGGATCCCAGACAGAATGCTACCCTGGAAAACACCAGAAGTAACCCGCAAAAAATAAGAGAACCTACTATCGTGCTGAACTGCCTGGAGACGGTCAGTTAAAAATGAATCTACAAGCTTTAAAGCGCCCTGCGAAAAACCACAATAACTCAACATAGCCACAAACCGTAGCCCTGTTCCCTAAAATTGTCATCTGTCACCTCAGTCAAAGCAGTGATGAAGCTATAACCCTCACGAAATCCCGACTGTTTCTCGAGAAGTACGTTGTTTTTACTTAAAAAAGATTGAATTTGGTTTTTCATAGAATTTTCTCGAACCTTCGAAAGAATAGACAAAATTGACACCGACCGCAAGTGTCCAAGTTCGGCTGGATTGTCCCTTTTAGGAGTGGAATCACTTTGGCCTTTTTCCATTCGAGTGGAAAGTAAGATTCTTTTATATATACATTTATAATATTCCTAATAAGCGGAACCAAAAAGGGGCAACATCTTAATATCAGATTAATGTTAATTGCGTCTAAACCGAAGGCTTTTGATTTAATATTTTTTAAAATTTCCAAAATTTCGATGTCACCAACTGGGCAAAAGTCAAATGAATTCGTAACAATTTTATGATTTTTATGAAAATTAATTAAATCATCGTCTGGCAAAAAATCACTAAAGCTCGAATCAATAAAATATTTATTAATTGCAGCACAATTATTGAGAATCTGGGGCAAATTAGCCTGTTTGGATTTTCCAATATTTAGTTTCTTAAACTCGCGCCATTTATCTCTGTTGCCAATATTTTGAAATTTCCGATCAAGGTAAACCTTTTTCTCTGCCCTTATTGCATTTGACTAAACTAGAAATAAGACACAAAGTCTCGGTCTCAGTCAAAAAAAGTATAATGCGGTTACACGTGTTTCGCCTTTTCAGGCATCATCAGACCTACAATTAATATAACAATCAAAAACTATCACTATAAATATACAAAATTCAAACAGACCTTCGACATTAACTAAAATCACAAGATTGTAACTATAACGTCACATGTTAAAATACACACTGAGATGAGGTTAAGAAACTAAGGTATTGACACGCGCAGATAAAAGTTGAATCAAATAAAAGGCAAAAAAATATATAAATAAAAAATAGTTATTGATATACTCAAGAATTGAACCCGAGCCTCCGGCGTGACACACCGAGATACTGACCACCACTCTACCAGCAGGTCTAATTAAAAATTTATACATTATCTTCCTGCCGATTAATATTAGTGTCAAGATTATTAAAAATTAGTTGAGGTTCGAAATTGAAGACATCATTAACACAATGTAAAATTGGGCTTCTTTTAGCCCTTGTAATTTCCATTTTCTCTAACAAATCCAATTTTTTAGTGTTAAATTTCGCAGCTGTGTGTAATAGTTACGATGTTCGGGTAGCTTAGTTCTGCTTTGTTTTGCTAACTTATATTAATATCAAAATGTCACCAGTGCATTCTTATGTAACATTTGATTGTTGTGCAAAATTTGAGGTAAACTGGATAATTACTTTTTTAGTAAAATTTTTTTTTTCTCTTTTTCCGGCATATTGGATTTTTATCAAAATATTACCAGGTTATCTGACTCTATATCACAACTACTTATGGCACATAATTTGAATTCAATTATATTATTTAACCCGGCGTCGGTACGGTGGGGTATAATATACCCCAGCGTACTTTGTCGCCGCGCAACAAAATAACAAGTTGCGACATCTTCGAGAGAGCTCGTGTACCTTCGTTCCAAAGAGTATCCTATGTATATACGTTATAATTTTAGTAGTGGCACAACCGTCGTAGGCGTAAGAAGCTTAAGAACGCGACTGTGCTTATCCATACCCCACCGTACCGGTTACGCGACACGTTAATCTTTTCATTTATTTTTGGAATATTTTTCAAAGTAAGTTGGTTTATATTGTATTTTTATAAGTTTGTGTTTATTGAACGTTTTTTCCAGTATGTCATATTATGAGAAAGATCAAGCAAAACTATTAAAGCTCTGGAAAGACAGGAGAACGAAAAAACCGCCGAAAATCCTTCAAAAGAAGATGATCAATCCGGTTCAGGAGCGGAGGACGATAACGTCAGCGAACGATCAGCAAATTCAGACACAGAGCAAGAAATAGAGGACGAAGATAATCTACTAAATGAAAACTCCTCAACTATTAAACCTAATAGCGATATAGGGGGTTACTACCTTGGCAAAGATGGTATTACAAAATGGTCTAAGAAACATGGAAACTTGGCTGTAAGAACGAGATCTGTAAATATTATCACGCATATGCCTGGAGTCAAACGGGCATTTTCAAGTATCAAAGATACCTTAGAATGCTGGAAATTATTTTTTACCGATGCAATGATTAACGACGTTGTAAAATATACAAACTACAAGTTGAGAGAAAAGCACGAAACTACAATAGACCTGATACACAGCACCTAACAAAAGATACGACACTTGAAGAACTTCAAGCTCTATTAGGCCTTCTTTACATTTCTGGTGTTATAAAGTCGGCAAGGTTAAACATAGATGACTTATGGGCTACAGACGGCTTAGGAGTAGACATTTTTAGAACAACAATGTGCCAAAAACGGTTTAGTATTTTATTACAATGCTTACGATTTGACAACAGTGAAACCAGAGAAGAAAGACGCCAATTAGATAAACTTGCACCCATTAGAGCAATATTTGATATGTTTGTTGAAAATTGTGTGGCAACCTACACTCCTAGTGAATATTTAACTATAGATGAGAAGTTAGAATCGTTTAGAGGGCGTTGCAGCTTTCGGCAGTTCATTCCGAACAAACCCGCCAAATATGGCATTAAGATTTTTGCTTTGGTGGACGCTCGAACATTTTACGTTTTAAACCAGGAAGTGTACGTTGGTAAACAACCAGCTGGTCCATTTGATTTCAGTAACAAACCAGAAGATATTGTTTTACGACTTTGTAAGCCTGTTCAAAAGTCAGGCCGGAACATAACATATGATAATTGGTTTGCAAGCTATTCACTCTCAACCAGATTATTACAAGAACAAAAGCTTACCTCCGTATGCATTTTACGTAAAAATAAAAGAGAAATACCAACCGAACTTTTGCAAATCAAAAACAGGGCTGAAAGGTCATCCATATTTGCTTTCCAGAGAGATGTTACTCTCGTCTCGTATGTTCCTAAGAAGGTTAAGAATGTTTTATTACTATCCACCCTACATCACTGTGATACAATTGATGTAGAAACTGGTAGCGACCAAAAACCAGAGATCATCACCTTTTATAACTTAACGAAAGGAGGTGTAGATGTGGTTGATGAGCTTGCCAGTAACTATGATGTATCGCGTAATAGTCGCAGATGGCCTTTGACGGTATTTTTTTCCCTACTAAATACGGCATCAATCAATGCTTTTGTAATCTTCAATTCTAATTGCCCAAGCTCCACGAAGCGTCGTCTATTCATGAAAGAGTTGTCGTTGGCATTAATTGCACCATATTTGAAGATTCGACAAACTAATCCAAGACTCCCTATTGGACTGAAGAGAAAGATTGGTGAATTTTCTGGATCTTCTGGTTCTTCTAATAAAGAACACAATAGCCAGTCACGGGGCAAAAAGCAGATCAAATCGGGAAGGTGTCACTCCTGTGAACGTAATAAGGATAGAAAATCGTTTTGCACTTGTGTTCGGTGCGATCAGTTTGTATGCATGCAACATGCAACAGTAACTTGTGACACATGTTTTGAACAAAATGCAGCGTAAATTTTGAACTTGTTTTATTTTATAATATGTACCTATTAGTATCTTTGTGCGTATAAGTATTTTTCATAATAATAAGTATTTTTTGTTACCATACACTTTTTAAAAGAATAAGTACCTAGTATTTATTAGAATAAACATTTAAAACGACTTTAATATTATAAATAACAATATTTAATCCATCTACTTAGCTTTATTTTGTTCATACCCCACCGTACCACTTATGTAATTAAGCCCCACCGTACTGTCGCCGCGTTAAGCAGTTTTTCTGAATTTTTAAATATATTATTAAGCCGTCATTTTGTGTCGCCATCTTGGATTTGTATCAAAATTTTGCCAGTTGATTCTTACATAACATTTGATTTTTGTTCAAAATTTGAGATAAATTGGATACTTGTTTTTTTGCAAAATTTCAAATAAATTGGATAAGTAGATTTTTTAGTAATACTTTTTTACCATTTCATTAGGCCGCCATTTTGTTTCGCCATAAAATTTGAATTTGAAGTCAATGGGATAAGTAGTTTTTATCCTATGTCGCATACAGACCGACCAATAGACCGACGGAATTGAGAAAACACGTTTTTTTGGCATCTAGGGTCCCTTAAACGTAGAAGATCTATTATTATTCGAAATTTTGGCTAAGTCCAAAAATGAAAAAATTTTCTTCCACAAAAGTTTTCCTATCAAGTTGAAATTTTGATATGTTATAGATTACATCAAACGGAACATTTTTGTTCTAGTGCCTTTTTGCTCTAGGACGTCGCGTTTAAGAGCTACGGACGTAGCGTCCTTTTCTGGGGTGTGGCGTTCACGACGCTTACCTTCTTTCATCCATAATTTGGTTATTCCTTTATTTATCCACTTGAAATTTTGGTACAAGGTAGCCCTAAGGGGTCTCTTTCAGATAGTCTTTACGGCACTTGATTGTCTTTTACAGAAAAAAATTTATTAAAGATTGAAATTGAAAATTTTAAAAATAACGTACTTGCAGATTTGAATTTTAAACTTTAAAGTTAATTTTCTCGTTTCTTTATTAATGGATTTTGATGATTCTTTTACCAAAATGTTGGTTTGACAATGGCTTTTAAGAAATGTTCAAAGTTTTGAAAAATATTTAGATTATTAAAATTAATCAACCAATATAACTCATATTTTTCTATTTTTTTCAAACATAAAAATATATATACTGTTGACATTCACTTATTGTAATAATATACAAAGTGCTAGGGGTTACATCGGTCAATTGTAAATTGTGTTCGAGTTAGTTTATATTTAATATATTTGAACTTTTTGATATACCCTGTATTTAATTATTTTTTTCAATATTTGCCCGATAAAACCTTTTCTGTATAAGCTTTATAATCCTTTGAGCATTAACATTAACACTTAAACATTTTAACTAATAATTTTTGTATTTATTTGTACTACCTGTATAAATATACAAAAATTCTAAGCTACAAAAATTGCTTTAGAGCAAATACATGATATTTACAAAATTTGGTTTCCAGTCTGGGAATAATACAAAAAAAAATTCATTATTGTCAAGATCTGAGAAAACCCTCTTTATCTGCCTTCGATTGCACGAGGCATCTTCTTTTTTACTTGACCAGATCGCAACAATGAATGAGCTTGGAGAGACCAAAGCCGGCTATTTATAGTTTTCCTCTGTTCACCGAACTAAAACCCGGTTTAATAACCACCTTCTACACATGATGTAGACTGCCTAGTCGATATGGAGCGTCCAGTTTCTCCAGTATAGACATTATCACAGGAACAAGAATTACATATACTCCTTCCGTTTGGAAAAAAATAATGCCCTTTAAGCATCGCATGGTCAAATAATTTTCTTATATGTTTTAAAGATTGTACGTACGTTGGACCGACGAAGTAACCTTGCAATCTTTTCTGTGGTTCCGTTTACAAATGGTTGACACGGTCTGATCCCAAGAACTACGCTATTTTTAATTGACCACAGCCGAAAAAGTTTTCGTTCTATGTTAGCTAAGCTCTATTGGGAGGAATCAAGAAGGGTGTCAAAACTTTTGGCATCTCAGAAACAACTAGCTTTTCTCCTTAGATGCCGAGTTGAAAATTAAAGTTTCAAAATCTCTACAGATAAAACACTACATAACCACAAATTAACCTAATACAGATGTAAAAGAATAAAGAGATACGCGTATTGTCTGCTGTAACCTTGAGAAAGTGTTCATTGACAATCCGCATCAATGCATGTATCGAGTTATTATTTGTTTAGGTAAAAATAATCTGCACCAATACGTTATCGAAACATATTATCTTACAGTAAATTAATATATAGCTAAAAATTAGAGGAATAAATAAAACATTCGAAATATTAGAAATTCATTTATTTAACAAAACTTAGCTAAAAATGTGACAAAATATTTAATTTCTATTGGTTCTATCGGATTTTTTAATATTTTTATATAATTTTCCGAGAACTCATAAAACGACATATTACTCGATTTTTTCAACATCTTAATTTTCATCCCCTTTTCTTTTCACCCTAATCCTTTACTTGGAAAGAAGTATCAAATAGGATATATTAAAACAAAATTTTGATAATGTTTTAACTTTTCTAGAAAATAATGATTTCAAATTTGGTGATATAATAATTATCCTTCGTTAATTCGGGAATGTTGAGAGACCGACCTTTTTTAATATACCTGATTATTTCATCTATTACAACGTTTGAAGTTTTAATAAGCATGATGGAATTTTTTTATATATTAGATTGACATAAAAAATTTTTTTGGCTTTTTCGCAACTGAATAAAAATATTTAACTTTAAATTGATTGAAGCAAATATTTAATAAAATTATATATCTCAACATGTAGACTAGTCTGTCTACGGAATGTTTCGATACATAATATAAACAATATTATTTAAGCAAGCATAAGAAATTATATCATTTACCTTAAGTTTTTATAGACACATAGTAGTTGTACAAATATTTTCATCCTATCGGGACTCATCAGTGCGCCGATCGTAAGAGAGAAACATTAAATAATAGAAAAGAGTTGATTTCAAATTTTAAAATGTGTCAGTGTTTGAGATGTAACCTAGATATGAAAAAAATGATAGTTTGCAGCCATCTATAATCTTATTTTTAAATGTGTTCAGATGATTTGTTGCGTTTAGATCGATGTTCCTAAAAAACTTAAAGTAAATGATATAATTTATAATTTCTTATGCTTGCTTAAATAATATTGTTTATATTATGTATCGAAACATTCCGTAGACATTCGATCTAAACGCAACAAATCATCTGAACAAATTTAAAAATTAAGATGGATATTAAAGCGAGTATTTGTAAAATAAACTCTAGACTCACTCAAAGACTCACAAAAGGTCATAATATACTGTCATTTACAAAGAATCACTATTTTTGATCAATTAACCTCTCGTTTTAATACCTTCCCTTCAGCCCATTTTGCCCAAAAACAATACGAACCGTTCTATTATGGACCAGTCCCTGTGTACCAAATTTCAACTCCATGGCTCAGTTCCTTCGAACATATCGTGTAAACTAAGAGATCGAAAGACAATTTTTTTTTCGGCGTAATTATGGTTTTTACATGACCCATCTACAAACGAGCCAGTATGGCAGTAATAAAAGAAAAGATAAAAGCTATACATCGTGATTTACATATAAACGCTGGTAATAACTTCAACAGATATTTTCTTGAAATTACTTTTTAACTTGAACATCAATTATTTAGAACTATCGATGACATTACCAATGCGCAAACAGAAAGGATACATCAAGCATTTACCAATAAACAGCAGAATAAGTTCGGAAGATCAAAATAACCAAAGACTAGTAAAATCGCCACAGAATATCGTAATAAACCTGTCTTTCTTTATTGAAGCAGAACAATCCGTTCTTTCCAATAGGCAAAACTTCATCAATACAGCAAGGGATATACCCGTAGAAGCAATAGTGACATGCGTCGAAGCTACAGTTAGAAGACTTCTAACAGAAGTAGCTGACGTACTAAGGTATCAAACAGAAAAGATCATCAAACATTCTAAGCCGCCTAAGTCAAATCTAACAGCTGCAGAAGAAACATTAACAATATATTAGAAAGAAACAAATAAATACAGAATCTGCTGTATCTGAACGCCAACATCCCACTAGACATTTCATAAATGTTAAATAAACTAAAGTTCTTGCATCGGCGTCAGTTTCGGGATTCCATAAACGGAAAATTAGAGAATCTATTCATCACAGGTCTAGGTCTTTCTGAGCTCATTCAGTGCTCCGATTTCGTCAAGTAAAAATCCCTGAACATGCCTCGTACAATCAAAGGCTAAACGTAAAAAAGTATTTTCATTTTAACATAATCTAATCCCAAGAACCATGATTTCTTGAGGTATTAAAAAATAAATGTTACAGACGCTGTAAGCAGACCATTCTCTGTGTGAACAAATTGACATTTAACTAATTAATGGCCAAAGACACCACCGTCTGTCACCAGCGGAAAGATTTTTCTCCTTTCTTTAAGAAATGAAAAAATGATGCCCCATTGAAGATACCTCAAATTATTGAATGTATACTTCGAGCGTTACTGTACAAAAATATTTTATTACCCTTTTTTTGTGATAAGTTCACTTCAATAAAAGTCTCTCCACTGCTTTTTAAAACATATTTTTGATACATTCTTCTGCTTTAATGAATTTTGTTATTTTATCACTAAAGCTAGCTGACGGAAATATATTTAACAATGATTTAAGATTCACCCACACCACGGATCGATTTTAAGTCCAGACATCTTATCCGTGCGTACATAACGTGCACAAAAGACCAAAAAAAAAGAGTTCGTTTAAACTGCTCTCTTGATATTTTCCGGACAGTGGATGGATGTAAACACAGAATCCAGACGACACAGCAAAGCCGGTTTGTTCGGCTTTTCGAAAGTATGTGCATGTGCATTCGAGTGGAAAACGCCCCGTTATCATTTGTCAGATGAATATTCTGGATGAGGGACTCAAATTCGGTTTGTTGTTTTTTTATTGGCTATTTGCTTTTCTAAAAAGAACATGCAAAATTCGGACTGCGCATTTCTAAAAGGCAGATAAAATTGTAACATATTTTGACAGTAAATTTTTTTTTGAGGTTTCAGAGTTTCTAAAAGACGGTCTGTTTAGGTGAGTGTAAACAAATTTTGGGAGCACAGCATTTTCAGAAAAGCCCAACCAAATTTGCCCCATATTTTAGGCTAGTTTCTTCTATTTTATTGTTCTAAAAATGTGTTTTTTTTAATAATGCGCTACCCGATTTCGATTGTGTATAGAAAAAGCAAAGATTTTGATATCAAAAATATATAGAATTAACTGGCGCAGATTTCGTTTGCCCATAAATTTTCAATCAAGTTTGAATTTTGCAGAGATATGGATAACCTGGATTGCCGCAGAGCTAGTATAAGATACTTATCTGGCAATAATATTGCGTTGTTCTGTAACTTGCTTTAACGACAGGAGTGGACAGATATTGTTGACCCTAATACTTCCTTCGAAGAAGCATGGTATAATTATATAGGTTCTATTGTGCACTGCTTAAACTTCTGCTGTCCATACAAAATACAACATTTAAGTAATAAAAATAACAGTCATTTAGTTGTTATAGTGATAGTCTTTATAAAATTAGAATTAGATAAGCTACATTATCTGCAAAAATATACCAAAGACGACAATTTAATAATACAATACAAAGATCAACGAAACGGTCTATCGCAACAAAATTGAAAACTCCAATAATAAAGTAAAAGAAGTCTGGAAAATCGTTAATAAGAAATTAAATAGAGGTTAAAGTAATTCACAACTTATAAAATTAAACCTAAACAATAGCGTTGATTCTGAACCTAAGCGTATAGTAACTGAATTTGTAAATCGTTTTAGTTCTACTTTGGCTAATAAATTAAAAAATAAGTATGGCAGTGTTAAAGTGGACTCAATTAAATCTCTGACTTCACTTACTAACTCAATTGTACTTGAACCTGCCTCTGTCGACCAAGTAATAAAAGTAATTTCGAATTTGAAAAACACAAATGCTGCTGGTTCTGATGATATAAATTTAAAAACACTGCAAATGTGATACCACTACACAAAAGAAACCATATTTTCTAAAATTTTAGAGAAAATAATTTATGAGAAAATACTTAATTTTGTTAAAAAATACAATATTTTAAGTGAGTGTCACCATGGTTTTTTACCTAATAAGTCAATCGAATCAGCTTCCTATTATTTCCTAAACTACGTCTATTCTATGCTTGACCAGGGAAAATATGTTGTGACTCTCTTCTTTGACCTTTCAATAGCATTTGATACTGTCAATAAAGATATTTTACTTTTGAAGCTGTATACTATGGGTATACATGGTAAAATACCTGACTGGAGTAGTTCCTATTTATCTGGGCGTGAGATGATGGTAAGTTATGGAGGTGTGTGTGTTCTGAGCCTAGATCTGAAAATGTTGGAGTTCCCCAAGGCTCAGTACTGGGACCATTACTTTTTGTACTATATGCCAATGATCTGCTAGAAAATATTAGTATTGGATACGTCACAACGTAGGCCGGTGATACGACGGTGGTATTAGCGGCAAATACCCCTGAGGAGTTTTCCAGTAGTTTAAGAAACGTTTGTAGCGATATGGAGATTTGGTGCCGTAACAACCATCTAACACTTAACTCCGACAAAACTATATATATATGAATATGTTTGTTCGTAAACCCTTGCCTTTAAATTTTGATAGCCTTAACAATATTAAATTTTAAAATTGTAGCAAATTTTTGGGAACTATAATCCATAAACCTTAATAGTCACGTCGAGCAAGTCTGTGCTAAGCTTAATTCTGCCTACTTTGCTGTTCTGAACTTAAAGAATACACTTAACGAGTCTGGCCTGCTTAGTGTTTATTAATCTTTGGCTTATAGCCACTTATCTAATAATATTATTTCATGGGGAGGTAGAGCAGTATGGGAGAGAGTCTTTATTGGAAAAAAAAAATTAAGACTGATTTTCAATCTCAAGCCCATGGATAGTTTTAAGCCTATATTTATTCAAAAGCGAATTTTAACATTGCCCTGTATATATATTTTTAAGTGCTTAATTTATACAAACAATAAACTTAAATTACTTGTCAAACTAGGAGAGACTAATTCGTACAAGACTAGAAATGAGAATGTTTTTAGTGTACCATCTCACAAAAACTCATTCTTTCAGAGATCTCCATATTACAGTTGTGCGACCCTTTATAATGAACAGCCCAAACACTATAAAGTTCTTAGTGGCAACAACTTTAGGAACAAATTCAGACAATTTCTTACTGATAAAGCATTCTATTCGATATAAGAATATTTGCACTCTAGAGCGTTTCGTTACTCCTTGACACATGATAGTATTTATACTAACAGTTTGTCTTGTTTTTCTTATTCCATATTCTTGTGCCAATCGTTCAGTTTTTATATCTAATTGCATATTATGTGTATTTATTTTTCTAAGAAACTTTTTTTTAAGATGTTTTACATGTACTTTTTTATTTGTGTTTGTTTTTTAAATGTATATTATAAGTTTATATTTATTTTTTATTTTATACTTTTTCTTTTTTTTATATATACTTTTTGACGACCCTTTATACAATAATGTATTTTATGGTAACATAAACTATTCTATCATTGGTGGATAGAATTTTGGTTGAATATGTTAGAAAGTACAAATTAATTTAGTTGAGAAGAAGAGGTCATGTGTCATTATTTTTCGTTGGTCTTCAAAATTATTTATTTTTTCCGCCCAGGATCGATCGCCCTCTTTTCCTTGAATTTCAGCACGAGCCAGTTGACTGCCATGTTTAATTAGGTATTTTTTTGTGACTTTGACTCGAATAAAGTAACACGCGACATTGTCGGATTAGTTCATAAATAATAATGATCTTCTGTATATGAAAGGAATGCTGTCGAAAATTCAACTAGCTGAAATATAAGCTAGAAGAACAGGTAAAAGATTTTTCACAAAACGCCATTTTGTGCATGTGTAGCTGACACGAGATTTTTCTTTATTTCAGGTTTTTAATTTTGGAAATTCCTTTTTAATTTTGAAACCATTTCACTTAAGGAATAACCAACGTTCTGTTAATTTTGATGCTATCGCTTTTTTAATTTTGGATGATGCAAGATTTTAATTAAATACATTCATGATTTCTTAATTTATATTTGTATTAACTTAAAGATTTAAAAGTACCGAATTTATGTCCTAACACTGGAACCTGTGGTGGAAGATAGATCAAAATACGAGAGTTCTAACCACACTACACCACAACTTCTAACGTTCTGGACGCGCGTTTCGCTAACCAAGTTAGCATCATCAGCAGATGATATAAATTAAAGTAACTTATCCTTACCGAGGCTATTTATAGATAATTGTGGTCACACTTGGTTGCACCCGACTACACAGTTGTCAAGTAAGCAATAGAGGGGACTATAGGGAATAGGCCCTCGGTCTTTTTTTAGTGCTTTCTTACTACATTTAGCTATTTCTATACTCTCAAATGCATCCAATAATCTGTTATTAGATATATTTTTAATTAACTTAAGGTTATTTATTCCTATTTGGGGATTGTTTTCCAAAGCATGTTGGGCAACGCTTGACTTTTGTATTCTTCCGTATCTTAAATGTGCCATTTGTTCTTTAAAACGAATGGTTACGGAGAGTTTAATTTGCCCAACATATTTTAGATTGCAGTCATTACAGCTAGTTTCATAGATGCCACTCCTCTCCTTCAAGTCCACTTTGTCTTTTGGGTTTCCAAGAAGATTTCTCAAACTGTTCTTCGTTTTGTAGGCTACTCTAAAACCTACGTTTTTAAATACACTTTCTAACCACTCGTATATCTGGGATCATATGGGATTACTATGAACTTATTGGAAGCCTCAGGTGCTTGAAGAGTGGTGGCATCTTTTAACATTTTCTTATGCTTATGTCTATTTACTAATTTATGTACAAAATTATCATTATATCCATTACTTTTAGCTATATTTTTAATCCGATTCATTTCGTTGTTAAAACGTTCTTTGCTTAATGGAAAATTGACTAACCTGTGAGTTAAGAGATGAAATGCTGCCATTTTGTGTTGACGGCAATGAAATGAGTCGGATGTTATATACATATCAGTATTAGTAAATTTCCTTTGAATATCAAATTCCAATTTATCGTTATTTCTTATAACTAACGTGTCGAAAAAAGGTAATTGTTCATTATTCTTCTTTTCGTACGTAAAATTAATGGAAGGATATTTATTGTTTAAAGTTTCTAAGAAAGTGTCCAGATTTTCTGTTTTAGTATCAACAATAGCAAATATATCGTCTACGTATCTATACCACACCCTTGGGAAGCACTTTCTACTCTACCCATAAACAAACTCGCAAGGAACAGAAATAAGCAATTGCCCAACGCAGTTGCCTCAAGTTGTTTATAATATTTATTGTTAAACTGGAAAAAAAATTGATTCATACATAATTTTGTGAGAAGCACATATTCATAAATAATTTTTTTCTTCAAATTATTGAATTCAAGTAGTTTCTTTAGGTATTCTAAAGCTAGTGATATGGGTATACTAGGAAACAATGAGCTTACGTCAAAAGATATTATAGTTGTGGTGTAGTGTGGTTAGAACACTTGTATTTTGATCTACCGAAATTATCATAACAACTTTACTTAAATTAACTTGGAATGGAACTGTATCTGATGAAGGCTGACGAGTCTATAGGGTAGGTGTTTTATACTCCCAGAGTTGCAAAAAATCCGGAGAAGATTTTTCGATGTCTAGGAGTAGCTGGGATAGTTTTCTTACTGCCGTGTGGTGATTTGCGGTTTGAGACGGATTTGGGAGGACCATACATTGAATGTTTTTTTTGATAATTTATTATTAAACTGTTTTTTTTTTATTTTTTTTTAATTTGTTTTTGCTTAATCTTATATATTTCGTAATATTTTATGTAAAATATAACTTATTGAGATATTACTTACGATATTGAGATCAGATGAATTTACAGACAAATAGTCTAGTCTTTTTTCTATTTCTCTAATTCAAAGAACTGAGCAAACCTTACCACAGCTAAACAAAGTTAGTACTGCTAATACTTTAATTATTTTACAAATACTTAAGCACCGATCGATATTCGACTATTAGTTCTATTATTAACTTATGCATTCATTTTTTAATATCTCCTATGATAAATCTCTTCTTAAATGTTTTATTAATTTTTTAAATTAAATATAGACTTCTTACAGCGTAAAAGTTTTCAGTTCAATTTAAATTCAGATTTTTAAAAGCGCTGTGTTTCTGTAAGTTAAAATTATTTTTTTGAAAAATATTTTTAACACTGATTTTATTTAAGATTTTTATTAAATAGGACATACACATCGAGCTGTGAAAGATACGAGGAGTACCAAGTCATAACTAGTTTTTATATAAGAAACATTTATTTGATTTTTGGAATCGATTTAAATGTACAGGGTGTCCCATTTTCGTAGGTTTTACGGGGTTTCCAGCTTATGAGTAGAGATAGAGAGATGCGGTTTTCGCGACACCGTGCTACTTTTCGATGAAACTAAAGAGGCCGCAAACAGATTTGCCCTAACCATTTTAGTTTCCGTGCTACAGGGTGATTTTGAAAATTTGTCATTTTCGGACACCCCCTGTAACTCAGCTATCGTAAAATATATTTAAAATGTTTCAACTGGTATTTATAGATTTTTTCACGTAGAATTCAGTGGCATACTCAGATTTTTGCTGAGAGTCATAGTTTTTGACATATTGGCATAACCTACTATTTTTTAAATGGGAGACCCTATATATTATTTTTTCATCTTATTCTTCGTGTCGAGAGCTTTTCAAAAACATACCATAAGTCATATTTATTTTCATAAATAACATGAAAAAATGCATTTTTCTTTAAACGGATTTATGGCATAGCAGATCAATCGAAATAAGAGAAGGTGGCTGTGGTAGCCATGGCAACGCCAACAAAAATATGATCAGGCAGCCATTACTGCTGTCATTTTTGGCATTATTGCGTTTAAATTTTTCTTGACGTCTATTATAATTATTGTTTTTAATATGGCTCAGAATCAAAAATTTGAATATTTTGAGAAATATGATATGAACGCGTGTTTTATATTGTCTAATGAAGATGCAGATCAGGCGGCAGAGCTTTATCTGAACAGGTTAGTTCTTTTTTATCTTCCTGCATTTTGACTTTATTGGTTCGCTTTATTTTATCTTAGATATCCCGAGAGAAGACAACCAGAAAAAAGAATTTTTCAAAACATTAAGAATAATCTTTGCCAATATGGATCTTTTAACAAGCCTCGATCGCGAACTTACAATAAAGACAACGAAGAATCTGAGGTCAACGTTTTAGCCCTCGTTCAGACAGCTCCTGAAACATCTTGCAGTAAAATAGACGAAGAGGCGGGTGTACCGAAAACCAAAGTGCAGAAAATTTTGAAAAAGCACAAATTCAAACCCTATAAATACAAACTTGTGCATCATCTGCATCCTGGTGATGCAGAGCGCAGATTGGAGTTCTGCAATTGGTTTATAAATATGAAGGCAGAAGATATCGATTTTGAAAAAAAGATTATTTGGTCAGACGAGGCACATTTTACTAGTTCAGGGATTTTAAATAGACACAACACGCGATTTTGGAGTCAAGAAAACAACCATGTTATTTTTCCTAGGGAGCGTCAGGGCAGATTTGGATTCAATGTCTCCTGTTTTATTTTCAACCGAAAAATAGTTTACCAAATATATGAAGGAAATCTGAATTCGATTGGTTACGTGCGAATCCTAGAAGACGCATTAGGAATTTTGGATGATGTTCCCTTAGCTCAACTAAATAGGATTTATTTCCAGCAAGACGGAGCTCCAGCCCACAATGCCAGAATAAGTCAAAACTGGCTTAACGACCATTTTCCTGGAAGATGGATAGGAACACACGGACCTGTTCGATGGCCACCACGATCCCCTGACCTCTCAGGTTTAGATTTCTTTTTGTGGGGTTATTTAGAAAACAAGGTTTATGTAAGGCGACACGAAAACTTAGAACAACTAAGAATGGCCACCGAAAACGCTTTTGCAGAGTTACAAAGACAGTCATTTACAATAGAAAATGCATTAAAAGAATTTTTAAAGTTTGTCACACTTGTAGGACACATAATGGTCTACAATTTGAACAATATTTGTAGTTTTAATGAAATTATAATTATTACCTTTTACCTACTTCCTAATTTTTTCTGATGCTGTTACTTTGTTATTTCGTTAATAAATATTTGTTAACTTTTTCCATGGCTCCACAGTCACCTTCTCTTATTTCGATTGATCTGCTATGCCATAAATCCGTTTAAAGAAAAATGCATTTTTTCATGTCATTTATGAAAATAAATATGACTTATGGTATGTTTTTGAAAAGCTCTCGACACGAAGAATAAGATGAAAAAATAATATATAGGGTGTCCCATTTAAAAAATAGTAGGTTATGCCAATATGTCAAAAACTATGACTCTCACCAAAAATCTGAGTACGCCACTGAATTCTACGTGAAAAAATCTATAAATACCAGTTGAAACATTTTAAATATATTTTACGATAGCTGAGTTACAGGGGGTGTCCGAAAATGACAAATTTTCAAAATCACCCTGTAGCACGGAAACTAAAATGATTAGGGCAAATCTGTTTGCGGCTTCTTTAGTTTCATCGAAAAGTAGCACGGTGTCGGGAAAACCGCATCTCTCTATCTCTACTCATAAGCTGGAAACCCCGTAAAACCTACGAAAATGGGACACCCTGTACGTATTTAATACCAGTTAACTGTTTCTCATCGTTCGGTGTCCTTTTGAGAATATCTTTCAAACTTAGCCTAAAACTAATTAATTTCTATTATTAAAGCTCGAAGGAATTTGGAATTGTAGTTCCCAAGAAATTATTTTTGTTCAAACTCCGGTTTGTTTGCTCTTTCGAGTCCCAATTTATGACGAATTCATAATTAAATAATTAGGACGACTTCTGAGAATAATTTTTCGTTGCAAAAAAATATACAGATTTAATTTATATTGTTTGCTCGTTATATTGTTTGATTAAATGAGACTTGAAATATATTAGATATTATTTTACATCATTGCCCTCGTAAAAGGATGGTATTGTAGTCGTGAAAAAATCACCCTTTAGATCTAGATGTCCAAAAACATGTTTTATCCGGTCTGTCTGTCTGTCTATTCGCGGTGTAGCTAAAAAACTACTTACCCGATTGTCTTCAAGTTTTGGTCAAAAATTAAGGGTCATATGGCGATTGCCTGGTAACACTTTGGTCACACATATGGCGAATTAAAATAGCGGCCTAGTGAAATGTTAAAAAATTATGGTTAAATGTCTGCTTATCCAATTTATCTCAAATTTTTGCACAAACATCAAGTATTATGTTGGAGTCAACTGGTAGATACACCATTTTATCATAACAACAAAAGAATGGTTAACGAAAACCATTTAGAAACTTAATATCTGAGAAATATCTGCGGACCGACGGGGTAGGTAGAATATGATAATATGAGTTTCATACCGGATATAAAATCTATATATGTATCCTGAGGATGCAACAATAAAGGTGCGAAACGTCGACAATTTAAAAATACCTTTGTTTTTTTTTTTGCAGCATCCTATCTCCAAGTGATACACCACTCTAACATAACAACAAGAGACATAGAGAGAAGAAATATCTGCTGCTCAACGGAGTAGTAGTAGATAGGTATAGAATCTATATATGTGTCCTGAGGATGCAACAATAAATTTGCAAAACGCAGACAATTTAAAATAATACTTTTGTGAATTTTACTGGATCCCAACCCCAAATAATAGACCACCTTAACATAGCTACAAGAGAATCGTTAACGAAAACTAATTAAAAACTTGTTATCTGGGAAAAATCTGCAGACCAACGGAGATATAGATTCCATGCAGAGTATAGGATAATGTTGGGAAACGACGACAATTAGAGAAATGAGTTTTGTTTCTTTTTAACTGGATCCTAACCCCAAATAATACACCACTCTAACAATTTTTTTAACATTGTTCAGCTATATTGAATTTTTACCAAAATACTACCAGGTCATCCCCATATGACCCTTAATTTTGAATCAAAATTTGAAGTCAATCGGATAAGTAGTTTTTAAGCTATGCTGCGAACTGACACACACACCAACGGAATTGATGAAACATGTTTTTGACCAAAAACCGAGACGCTAAAACATGAAGATATTTAAAACCTGAGAGGGTGATTTTTTTCACGATTACAAACATTTTATTGAGCCACCATTTTGTTACGCTATCTTGAATCCCTATACCGCAATTAGATATGGCACACAATTTGAAATCAATCCATTAAGCGTTCTTTACAGGTTAAATTTTTAAATACTTTATTATGACGCCATTTTGTTTCGCCATCTTGGATTCGTCCCAAAATGTTATCAGTTGATTACAACATAATATTTAAGATCTGTGCAAAATTTGAAATAAATTGGAAGTAGTTTTTTATTAATTTTTTTGAAATTTCACTAGGCCACCATTTTGTTTTGCCACAATGGATTTTTACCAAAATATTACCAGATAGTCCCCATATGATTTTTTGATTAAAGTTAATTTGGTTAGTTTTTAAGCTATGCCGAGAACTGACAGACAGACAGATAGATAGACCGACAGACGAGCCGAAGGAATTGATAAAAACCTATTTTTTGTCATGTAGGGACGCTAAAATGAAAAGATATGTAAGACGGTGATTTCTTTTCACGATTAGAAACATTTTATTTGGCCGCCATTTTGTTCGGCCATCTTGAATTGATACTACAATTTTACCAGTTGACCACCTACCACAATTAGTTATGGCATACAATTTGAAATCAATCCTTGAATTAGATTTCACGCTGAATTTTTAACAGACTGACAGGCGGGCCGACGGAATTAATAAAACATATTTTTTGGCATCTAGGGACACTCAAACGTGATGATATATAAAAACTCAGTGGGTGATTTTTTCACGATTACAAACATAGTATTTGGCCGCCATTTTGTTGTAGTAGATCCCTATACCACAATTAATTATGGCACACAATTTAAAATCAGATCATTAGGCGGTTTTCTCAGCCTATATTTTTGAACCGCCATCTTGTATTCGGAGCAAAATCTGACCAGTTAATTCCAACATAATACTTGATGTTTGTGTAACATTTGACATAAATTAGATAAGTAGTTTTTATTAATAATTTTTTTAACATTTCATTAGGCCGCCACTTTGTTTTTGCCATATTGAACTTTTAACAAAATGTTACCAACCCTGACCCTTAATTTTTGACCCAAATTTGAAGCAAAATTTTGAAAAAGGGTAAAAGAAAGAGTAGTTTGTTTTTTGACTTAATGCTTTTTCAATTTACCGAATGTAATGTAAACGTGAGTTAAACTATCTATTTTAGAAAAATGCATTCTTTTAACTGATTTTTTATTTTATACGCTTTTTTGTATATGAAAACTTGAATAAGACGAAGAAAATGTATCCAACTTGACGCAAAGTTTACCTAGTTTCTACAATTCAATGTAATATATTTTTTAATTTAAATATTTTTTTTAACTCAGGAGGTGTATAGGGTGTCCCATTTTTAATGTTTTTATGGGTATCTCTCTTATTAGAGAAGATAGTTTCCATTACTCAAACTAAATTTTTATAGCCCCCTTCGTTTTTAAAATACAGTGTGAAATTGAAAATATTTTGATCCCCCTCGTATTTCAGTTGTTGTTTAACTTATCGAAAAGGTAAAAACTGAATCTATGACAGTTTTTCACATCGAATCCAGTGGCGTAATCGGACTTTTTATGTGAAATGTCGTTTTCGTGATATAACACAAACTTATAATTTTTTATATGGGACACCCCATAAATTTTTATTTAATATTATTCAGTTCACAATAATCTTCTCGAAAATATATAATAGTATATACTTTTCTATTCGAATCGCCCAGTAATTTGCACATTTTTAGAGATAGACTCAGTTTTTGGTAGTAGGCTGGGATTGCCTAAACAAAATAAAAGAAAATAGTTGTCATGGTAAATAAATTACATATATATATTAAATATAAGTATAATTTAGTAAATATAGGTGTCTCTAAGACAATTGTTTTAGATATTATGGATGGAAAAAGCAATATAACAATAACTTCTCTGTATAGGTCACCAAGTTCCTGTCCAAAACTATTTAATTTAGACTTATTTAATTATTTTACAAATTGTAAAAAAGACAATCACATATTTACTGGAGACATAAATATTAATTTGCTAGGGAACGAAGATTATATTAAGGATTATAAAACGATTTTAAGCCCATTTAATTTTGTTTCATATGTAAATCAGGTAACTCGACGAGCGTCTAAGACTTGCCTAGATCACTTTTTTGTTAAACAAATACATAATAACACTACTGAGTCATTTGTTATAAAGTGTATAAAAAATCCAATTGTTCTTACTTTAGAAAACTATTACCAACAAGTACAAGACACGCAATTACCAGTTCATAAAAAATTCGTGGATTATAAAAAATTGAGAAAACTTCTAAATGAGGAATCATGGGATTTCGTGATAAACTCTGACAAGATAGACGACATCACAGACTTATTTATAACAAGACTAAAACATTACATTGAAATCTGCACAAATAAGGTAAAACATTCATCCAAAAAAAACCATGGATAACAAATTTCTTGCTAGGTTTAATTGTAAAGAAGAATAAATTATATGTCCAGTTTCAAAATAATCCGGAAAATGACAACTTAAAACAGCAATATAAAATATATAAGAATAAATTAAAAACGTTAATAAATAAGAGTAAAAAAGATTATGTAAACAAATTCATTGAAAAAACTAAATCATCACCAAAAAACTTGTGGACCTGTGTAAATGAGATATGCGGGAAAAATGTATCTAGATCTAACATAGATCAAATCAAAACAGAAAATCAAGATACAATAACAGATCAGCAAGAAATAGCAAACGCGTTCAATGATTTTTTTACCGATGTAGGTGAAAGATATGCGAGTAATATTGTAGTTCCTGATGATTTTCAAGACAATATTCCTCGAGTTAATAAATCTATGTTCTTGTTTGTAACGAATGAGGAGGAAATAGTTAAAGTTATAAACACCTTGAAAATAAGAAAATCCCCTGGGCTAGATCAGATAAGGGCAGAAACTTTAAAGGCTGTTTCTGATATAATATCCATGCCATGCCTAATAATTAATAAATGTTTCGAGCAAGGATATTTTCCAAAATCATTGAAAACAGGAGTTATAAAACCACTGTTTAAGTCGGGATGGAGGACAGAAATAGGTAACTACCGTCCAGTATCTCTAACGTCGACGTTATCTAAAATAATAGAAAAAATTATAAAAAATCGAATTCTCAACTTTGTAAACAAACATAATATTATATCGCAACGCCAGTTTGGTTTTATGGAACGAAAGTCAACAGAAGATGCCATTAGCTACTTAACGTCATTAGTATATGAAGCAGTTGATAAAAAAATGCCAGCTCTGGGTATTTTTGTATATCTCTCCAAAGCGTTTGATACGGTATGCCACAAAACACTATTGGAAAAAATCGAAATGTATGGCATAAGAGGAAAAACTCATGTTCTTCTGAAAAGTTACTTAACTGATCGACAACAAATAGTTTCTATAAATGGCGTAAATAGTGAAAAAATAATAGTAACCTATGGCGTTCCCCAGGGTACAGTGCTGGGTCCACTACTATTTATTCTATATATAAATAGTCTACTCAGTTTAAAACTTAAAGGAACCATTATAAGTTTTGCAGATGACACCACTATTTTTTATACATCTGATAACTGGCAAAAATTAAAGGCAAACTCCGAAAATGATTTCAAAATTATTAAGAAAGGGGTTATATATTAACAATATATTATATATTAACAATATTGTAAATAAATTAAGGGGCTTAATAGGAAAATTTAGAAGTTTGGGACAATATCTAGATCCGGTATATTTGAAATCAGTTTATTATTCACTTGTACAATCTCACATCTCATATGGTATTTTGGGATGGGGTGGAGTACTTGACTGTTACCTGGATAGATTAAACGTTGTACAAAAATGGATTTTACGAATAATATATAAAAAAAGTCTTACTTTTTCAAGTGAACAACTTATATAGTTGCTGGTATCTGCAACTCCACTTAAACTATAGTTTAAGTGGAGTTGCAGATACCAGACAAATAATTCTGCCAAAAACTACTAAGTGCTGTTCATCAAAAGAAAATACTGCTTGAGCCTTTATCACATACATACCCAACGCGACAAAAAGAACAAATATTTGTAAAAATTCCCAAATGTGACAAAACGATAGGAAAAAGAAACTATTTCTACATAGCACCAAGACTTTATAATGTTTTGCCACTAGAAATAAGAAGTATAACAAATTTGATAACTTTTAAAAAGAAGATATGTGGACACAATCGACGCATAATCTCTTTCAGAATTTAGTAAATAAAAATTCAAATAAACACACCACAGGCATGGATTACTTACCCGGATTTGAAACTTCACCCAATTTTGACAAATCACTCGACTTTGACAATTTACTTGATATGGATCATTATATATAAACACAAACATACATAGACTCTCACACACGCAATTAATATACGATATCTTTAATAATAAGTATAGTGTGATAGTTACTACATATAAGTATACGTTAAATTGCTACCTCTCACGTACAAACTAATTATAAATAGTTTCTGTGATTTTTTTTTTGTTTATTTACGGGTCTGTAATAATTAATAGTGTAAAAAAAAGGAGAATGTAATGTAATGTATTTTTTATAAATAAACAATAATTTATTATTTATTATTATTATTTATTATCTGCCTTTGGCCTAATTTACGCGACATACATTTTCAGTAGGATGGAGCACCTGCTCATACTTCCGGTAGAATAAGGCAGTATTTAGAAAATAATTTTCTTGGAAAACGGATAGGGACCAATAGTCCTGTAAGATGGCCGGCGAGATAGCCAGATCTTTCGGTTTTGGATAACTTCCTGTGGGGTACTTTAGAAAAGGAAATATATAGAAAACACTTAAGCCGATTTAATAAACGCCACAAGAAGGGCATTCAATGAAATGCAACAACGACCGGTTAGTATTTTCAATGCCTTAAGAAGAATACGGGAATTATTTAGACTTTGTATAAGGCAAAATGGACATCATTTCGAGCAATATCTTTAGGGTATAAATTTAGTTTTCTGTTTATTTTAGTGATTTTTAGTGGCACTGTTTCTTAAAAACGAAGGGGGCTATGAAACTTTTCCTTGGGTCATCTTTCGTTTCACAAAAAAGTAACACCATGTTGCGAAAACCGCGACCCTTTTTCTTTATTAATAAGAGAGATACCCCATAAAAACAACTAAAACGGGACAGGCCGTACTATAAAAAAGAATGAATCTAGATCATTTTGAATCTTTCGTTCTATAATCAAAAAATCTGTAAATATATGTCAAAAGTTTTAATAGATAATAATAATAAATAAAAAAGTTATTAAAAAATAAAAAATGTGGAAATTTTCTTCTCTCACCGTGTAGATACTAACTAGCTAACTAACATACAAGTGAAGTTAAATAACAGCTTTTAACAAAGCCCTGATCAGTCCTCGTTGTATAACACTGTTTACCAAAACACACTTTTCCACAATTCTAGACAAAAATATTTTTTAATGTTACTGGAAACAAACGGTATCTTCCTGGAATCCATATATTTATTCCAGCTGACGCATTTCAGCAGGCAATGAACCGCTACTGTCTGCACATTGCAGAATTTCAATTTCCGGAGCGAAGTATACTTTTGACGCGTCCGTCGTCGTGGCGTGGCGGCCTCTGGCTCTGGGCCAATCATCGGTCTTAATGAATAAAGAGCGGGTCGGGAGACGGCCCAGCTACAATTATTAATAAGATTTAGTGTGTTCCCGGCTTAGCGGCCTCATTTCCGGGACGTTTGACAGTCCATTGGACGTCAGTGATTAAGCGGCATGGAAATGTTGGTTGGGTACGTTGTTTTTCGGGGCCCGCTGTATTTTGCGAAGATTGATCGGACAGTTTCTGTCTAATTCGTAAAGAGCTTTACCAAATCGATTGCTTTTTACTTTCCCATCTACTTATTTTGTTTTTTTGAGTAGGGTTTCCAGGCGTCAAGTTCTTGTCTATACAGTCCCGATTTTTATCTGTTTGAAAAGTTTTGTCCTTATTCAGCTCTGTCACATCAGATTATATAGGATGTTTTAGCACAATGAAATGTGTCGTTCAAAATATATATATATATATATATATATATATATATATATATATATATATATATATATATATATATATATATATATATATATATATATATATATATATATATATATATATATATATATATATATATATATATATATATATATATATATATATATATATATATATATATTTTTTTTTTGGGTTAATTCTTGGGTATTGGTTCAGAATGAAAAAATTATATGACCTAGTGTGTAGTCATATTTAATAAAAATGCCTTTTTCAAAACTACAATATAAATGAAAAAGAACGAATTAAAATTTTGGGACATGCACAATCTTTTATATAAAATCAACTTACCCTAGAACGTAAGTACATACCACATATATCCAAATAAAAACAAAAAACAATACGACATTAATACATATATATTCTGTTTAAAACGAGCCACATTTTCGACCGTAAAACACTGTTGTTGTGTGTTTACCGGAGTCAATTGTACTGAATTATGAATATCAATTTTTGCACTCACTTATAAGCTTAGTAATTTAGAATTTGAACAATAATTAGATTTCCAAAGAAAGATATTCGTAGTTATCGATGCCAAATTTTTGAAGAAAATATGTTCACTTAAAAACAAACTGAGAGAGTTGAAACCACGAAAACAAATTTCTTCCGAGGTCGAGAACATTGTAGCGAACCTTTCTTCTCAGTCCTTTGAGAATCGAGAAATCGCCTTTTGATGATAAAGTGATAACAAAAGTAAAGAGTACCTTGAAACAGTGTAAAAACCTTGTGTCCGATAAACTAAAATTCAAACTAACACAGCCCACAGTTATCTAAACTGATTTGCCTTTCCAAAATCTATAAACCTGGTAAGTCCATGAGACCTATTGTTTCAGCTGTTGGATCACCAACGTACGATATTCAAAATGGTTAATAGAAGAATTCAGCAAATTAAAACTTTGGGGTTACTAACTCGTTAGAATTCTTAGATAAAATTAAGAATGTTCACTTAAAAGAAAGTGAAATTTTAATATCTTTTGATGTAAGTTCATTGTTACCTAGTGTACACATACCACTAGCTTTAGAGTACTTTTACTACTTGAATTCAATAATTTGAAGAAAGTAATCATTGGTGATTATTTGCTTCTCACAAAATTATATATGAATTAAAATTTTTCTCAGTTCAACAATAAATATTATAAACAATATGAGGGAACTGCTATGGGCAATTGTTTATCTCCGTTCCTTGCAAATTTTATATGGGTAGATTAGAAACCCAATTCAAACAAGGACTGAAGTACTTCCCAAGGGTGTGGTATAGATACTTAGACGATATATTTGCTATTTTTGATACTAAAACAGAAAATTTTGACACTTTCTTAGATACATCAAACAATAATTCCATTAATTTTACATACGAAAAGGAGAACAATGGGCAATTACCTTTTCTCGACACGTTTGTTATTAGAAATTACGATAAATTAGAATTTGATATCTGTAATGACTGCGATCTGAAATATGTTACGCAAACTAAACGCTCCATAAACATTCGTTTTAAAGAACAGATGGCACATTTAAGATACGGAAGAATAGAAAAGTCAAGCGTTGTCCAATATGCTTTGGAAAACAATCACCAAATAGGAATAAATAATCTTAAATTAATTAAAAATGTATCTAATAATAGATTATTGGATACATTTAAGAGTATAGAAATAGTTAAATGTGGTAAGAAAGCACTTCCTGTTGTTACTAGTCTTAATATGGTTCTAATTAATATTGCTTCTCTAAGAAATAAAACTGACGAGTTGTACCTATTTCTGGAAGAATTGGAGTTCCCCCAACTTGTTGCAATTACTGAGCACTGGCTGAATCTAAACGAACCCTTTTATATTGAAAGGTATACCACAGTAGCTAGATATGACAGAAAAAACTCAGCTCATGGGGGAACACTGATTCTATCCCTAAATGGAGATTTCATGTCGGTATCTAAATATGATCATTTGTTAGCGGATAGCTCTTTTGAATTCTCTATAGTATATAATCAAAACCTTGATCTTTATGTAATTTGTATTTATAGATCACCAAACTCTGATGTACAATCATTTTTAAATAGCCTGGTAAGTTTGCTAGACAGCCTACCGATTAAAGGTAAAAAAATTCTATGCGGGGACTTTAATATTGACTATGCTACGGTTTGTGCCATCCAGAAATATCTAATTTCTATATTCGACTCTTTCGGTCTTTCAATGCATGTATCCTCGCCAACTAGAATTTCAAAAAACTCTTCTTCTATCATCGATTACATGGCGTCTGATTTTTCTCCATCAGAGGTGCAATCACAGGTCTATAACTCAAGTCTTTCCGATCACGAGGCGGTAATTTCCAGGTTTAGTTTACCTATTAGGCCCTTACCAAGATCTCGCCATCGGGGCAGAATTTTCTCGGCCGCAACTTACTCCGTATTTCATAATATTTGCTTTAACGCCAATTGGAATTTTGAATCTGATAATGTCAACACAAACTTCAGAACTTTTTTAAATAAAACTTTAAGTGCTTTTAACAAGGCCTTCCCGCTTAAGAATATCAAACCTATGCGGCATAAACCGTGGACCACGAAAGGAATACGAATTTCTGCTAAAAATATGCGCTCGCTCTCATATATAAAAAAATTCACCGACTCCTTTCTTATTCTCGACTATATCTCTAATTATAGGAGGATCTACACTACTCTTATTAAGTCAGCAAAAAAATTACACTACCGAAAACGTCTAACAAACTCTAATAACGTTTCAAAAGAAACCTGGTCCATCATCAATAACCTCAGAAACAAATCAAACCCTGTGACTCAGATCTTGCCAGGGGCTAATGATCTAAATGATTATTTTATTAATGTAAGCAAAAATGTTACCTCTAGTATCTCGCCAAGTTTGGACCCTCTTTCATTTCTCCCTCCTTCAAAAAATTTAGCTGATAGCTTTTTCTTAAGTCCCGTTAGCAACACTGAACTATTGAAGGTAATACATAATATCAAAAGTAAATCTTCGTGTAGCACTGATGGCCTATCAATTAGAATATTCCTGAACTTGCCACTCCCAGTCATAGAGGCCCTTACAACATTAATAAATGAGTCCTTTATAAAAGGTGTATTCCCTGATTGCCTTAAAACAGCTATAATTATTCCACTTCATAAAGGCGGCGAAAAAACTAACTCTTGCAATTATCGCCCAATTGCACTACTACCAGTTCTATCAAAAATCATCGAAAGGCTACTGAAGAACCGTCTTATGCCATTTCTCCTGAAACATCAGATAATATCCCCGGAGCAGTTCGGATTTCTACCCAACAAGTGCACCAGTGACGCCATGTTCACGTTGCTTAGAGGCGTCTACTTATCTCTCAATAACAACCACCCAACTGCCTCAGTTTTTTGTGACTATGCGAAAGCCTTTGATTGTGTTAGTCATGAAATTCTGATAAACAAACTAAATTTTTATGGAATTCGTGGTACTTCTTTAAATTGGTTCAAATTTTATCTTGGAAAAAGGCAACAACTTGTAAGGGCTAATGGTTCCGATTCTGATTATAAGTTGATTACAAGTGGAGTCCCTCAAGGTTCAGTCTTGGGACCTATTCTTTTTTTGTTATACATTAATGATATCACGAACCTTAAAATTAATGGAAGAATCTCCCTTTTTGCTGATGACACAAGCATAACATGGAGTGATTTTGATACAACGTCTTTACACTCTAGTATCTCCAAAGACTTGGTTATAATTAAGGCTTGGTCCGATTCCAATATGCTTTGTTTTAACGTCGATAAAACGGTGGCGTTATCTTATAAGGGAACTTTACAACCACTTCAGGTACATAACAGCAATATTGAATACGTAGAGTCGGTTAAATTCCTGGGTTTAAATATAAATAGCAACCTAAAATGGTCTAATCATATTGACACCTGAACTAAAAAACTTTCTACCGCCTGCTTCGCCATTCGATCAGTTTCAAAAGAACTAAACGTTCCTTCTGCCAGACTTACTTATTTCTCTTTATTTGAATCCCACCTCCGCTATGGCCTTCCCTTTTGGGGCTGCTGTACCACCGAGCAATTTCGTAGTATTTTTATGCTTCAAAAGAGAGCCATTCGTTATTTGTTTGGTCTAAATAATAGAGCTCACTGCCAATACTATTTCAAAAAACATGAAATATTAACACTTCCTGCATTATTTATTTTGGAAACGGTATGTTTGCTGAGAAAACATATAAACACCCTCCCAGAAAGGCCACAACATGTATACCCTATAGAAACTCTAGGCATGATATTTATCTTCCCATTCCTTCCACAGAATTAATAAAAAAATCAATTATTTACAACGCCATAAAACTTTACAACAATCTGCCAGTACATTTAAAATCTATCCCTATGCTTGCACAATTTCGAAAAAACACCAAAGCATACCTCATTGAGAGACCATTTTACAGCGTTAATGATTTTTTTTTCAGTGAGTAAGTCTCTTTAAATTGTCACTAAACTCGCTTGTTTACTTAAATCTTTTGTGAGTCATGTCCTAACTCGTAGCATAGAATTTTGTAAATCATTATATAGGGAAAAGAACTGTCGAACATTCACTTAAAACTTAATTATTTTTGTTAGGTATTGGATTAAAAACAATTTAATTCTTTTTGTATACTACATTCTACACTAGCTCAATTTACCTTCTGTTTAACATCACAATTATTTGTATAACTATAATAACATAGAGTTTAAGGTCGCTTAGTTGCAATTTTGATTTCAATGTCATCGAAATTATTCACCTCGTACATGTGTGTTTGTTTACTTTTATAAGGTTATCATGATTCATTTACTGTTTGCAATGTTATGTTATATTCTAACGTGTGTTTTACGATTTGGTAAATTGATAATTTACATTTAAAAAAAAAGCACTGACCTGTCGAAATTATTTTCGATTAATGTTTTGATATGTCTTATTTTTAGGTATATTTTGCTTTGTCCATAAAATTGTAAAATTTTTCTGCGGCAATAAAGCATACTTTTGTTTTGTTTGTTTTGTTTTGTTTTAAATAAAGACAGAGGGCCTAGTCCCTATAGTCCCCTCTATTGCTTACTTGACAACGGTGCAGTCGGGTGCAACCAGGTGTGACCACATTTACCTATAAATAGTCTCGGTTAGGATAAATTACTTAAGTTTATATCATCTGCTGATGATGGTAACTTGGATAGCGAAACGCGCGTCCAGAACGTAACAAGTTGTGCTGTAGTGTGGTTAGAACTCTTGTATTTTGATCTATTAAGTTTATAGTAACACTGTAATTTTGTAACACTGTATAATTACTGATTTAAATACCATCCATCACCATCCTTTCGAATAAGTCTACGAGTTGATTTTTTCTATATTTATATATCATGAACTTGAACTTCATAAAAGAAAGTCAATAGAATCTATATTAATAAAGTGATACTATTGATTTTTTTTCTGGTTTCTTCTTTGAGTCCATTTTACTCACATGACTTATGATAAACATATTTACTATCTTTTTTTTTAAAATGTCAATTCAACACTTTGAGAATATTTGAACTATAAAGTTTCAGCTTACATAGCTATTCGTTTATCATTTATCAAAGCTACTTTCCTTTATGTTTGCTTTATATGGAATGTTAAGCGGACATCTTGCTGATTATTTTTCATTATTTTAAGTTCATAAGTAATCTGAAACAAAATTGAACATTGCAGTTAAAAAAGATCAAGCCTTTGATGTAGTTTGCATCTTACATACCTTAATATGTTGTATTTATAAATCATTGGATTACATTTTGCAAAGTATGTTTAGCTTTTCTAAGTTAATTTCTGATTTGTTTAAAAAAATTTGGAATTTGGCCTTTCTCTTCTGCCACTATGGTTTCTTATTTTTCAGCATCCAGCCAGCTTTGACAATGTCTGGTTTTAAAATGAAAAAAACAGACATTTAGTGTTAATTTTGGCTCTGCTCAGGAACAATTGGCAGGTTCTATGTTACAGGACATTGAATATTACTGGGTTCTGAATATCTTTACTAGTGGCGCCAACAGTGAACACCACTGTAATTATAATTCTATTTTATGGCATTAGGCTGTGCTAAGTTCCTTTTCAAGTGAGGAAGAATGGTTGACGGGAAAAGTCAAATTTTCTGGAGATGATTCTCCCGCCCCTTTCTCTTGGCTCTCCTAGGAGGTACAAAATGTCTTTATAAAAGTGCCATAATAGACCGATTTTTTATTTAAACAGTACTGGAAGTATGTCTTAATTTTTTTAAAGTGCAGTGTCATTAAAAGCCTATATATATATATATATATATATATATATATATATATATATATATATATATGGACATTGTCTGGCCCTAAATTTTGTTCCCGTTTTTGTTTGCTTCGACGTTTAATCAACCACATGGTAAGTCGATTTTCAAACTAGTTTCTTGGAGTGAGTTAATTCACAATAATCTTTCATAAACAGAGTGGCGTCCTGAACTTTTTTTCCTGTCCATTTCTCAAAGAGCCTTTCTAGATGCATGGAAATTTCTTTTGTTGGTGACCAGTAACGTCGAAGGAGACCTCTAGATGACTAGAGGTAAGGCAATATTTCTGAATAGTTTTTGTTGTAAATAACTTGTTTCTCCACATTCTGTCTCGATTTTATTTTAAGACAAACAATCGTTTGTAGGGTTTCAAGATATAGTTTCAAGTTACAGTTTCTATTTTATGGTATAATTTTTGGGGTACATAAATTAAGAGTTCTACAAATGGTTTTGGAGTTTCTTCCTGTAAGACTACGAGGATTTAATTCTTATTTTTATATTTATAAATTTTGCATAAGATAAGGTAAGTTACCTATTTTTTTGGTAAAACGGCATTGGCGTAAGCTTAATTATTAACTGATTAACTCACAGTCAACTAGGTGGCGCCCCTTTTTAATTTTTAAAGATGTAACCGAGAATCTGCTGCCAACATAGCTTTCCGAAAAAAGGTTGCCCTTCACTTCTATTGGTAAGTTCACAGGGGCGTTACACAATAGTAATTTTACATCACTTAGTATATCAACTAAAATATTTTCGAAATAATGAAAACCTGCATGATTACAATTTACACAAGAAACGCAATTGTTAAGTTTTCGTAAGCTGCTTGGAGAATATCTGGGGTGTTTTATCGGCTGACAAAAATTTTATTATGTAGATTGACTCCGCCAACTTGACCAAGGTACACTAATGTTTTCATATGACATCAAAAATAAAAGAATCATTAAACCAGTTCGATGGAATTACATTTACTGATTCTCATACGCATTGATACTGATACAAACATTGTACAGCTTGGTAGACTCCTCTCTGGTAATTTTTCCCGGTAAATGTTTGCATCTTAAAGCGCATTATATTATACGTTACCATAAATACGTATATTTGACCGTCATATACATTTTCTAACACACCCACAATACCTATAGTATAAAATCTTCATGTCCGAATTTATAAAACAAAGGCACATCGCTTTGTATGTTGTTGCCCTCGATATGTTTGCCGGTTTGTTCGACTGGTTTTTTACATTTAAAATAATAATCTTAATACAAAATAAGATAAATATTAATTTTTTCTTTCACAGAAATAATTAATTTTGCACCCCTGGTTACATAAGATATATTCACTTCGATTTTATTTAATTTGAATTCCCTTATTATTTTTGCCTAGGACCCCAGACGAGGTCAATCTCATTAAGCTAATAAAACTGCAAATAAACAAGAATTGCCTCAGATCCATCACGGTTTTTCTGCACAATGAAATCCAATAAACCGTACTTAAGGCCTTACAAAACCTCCTAGCCGCATACAACACTCCGAAGGGCTCGAGACTTCCTTTAAAAAAGCAAAATAAAATAAAATGAGCCCTAATTTTTCATCCGAATTGGCGCAGTTAGTCTTGCTTTGTCGAAGCGACTTGAAGGTCGTCAATCCCCCTTTTTTCCTGCAATGACCGTTGAGGATTTGGATAATAGTATTGGTTTAACGATACGTAGTGTCTTTCGGGGAATGGACAGTAACTAATGTCAAATTTTCATTTATGTTTGTCAGATTTTTATTTATATTGCACAACATGTAAGACAAGCTTTAAGAAGTTATAACACTAAAATGATCAATAAGAGAATAGAAAGTAACAAGAACATCAATATACTAAAGGCTATAATCGAAGAAAATGTCCATACCTCTATGAGAGCAGAGTAAAGTTAAAAACGTTATCAACAAAAAACTAAAATCAAACTCAAAGGTCCCAAATATATTTGATTACTATGAGACCTAAAAAGAACTAATTTTAAACACAAAAATAATAAAAGTATACAAACCATTATACCTAATAACACCAAATAAAAATAAAGTAAATGTATATAAAACAAAACCTTACAGACTTAAAAACATAATAAACGTTAAGTAGATAACACTAACAAGAACGAAGGGTAGAACAGTTCAGAGAAATACTGACTGACATATCTGAAGAGCATAAATTGGCTGAGGAAAGATCAGCTGGCAGTTTGTAAAGATATCAAAATAATTAACGGCTGAATAGTCTTGGCAGTGGAGGTCGATAATCTTAAAAAGAAGAAGATGGACAATTATGACGTAAGGACAAGTTGACAATTGACAGCTGACAGCTGTTTGTATATATTAATCGATGTTATTGAAAAGCAAATGGGGTTCTAGAATAGAAATGGGACTCTTCTTGGCTTTGGTTATCCCCAATTCCTCAAATAAGTTTAATTTTTTGCTCTTATCATATTGGTGCAATAACTTATGGTTTGAAAACACCAAATGATTTGCAGAAGAAGACTTGGTGCCTTAGAAACATCAGTGTTTTTATATTTATTAATTTAAGGAAGATGTTCCTGTACTCTGGTGGAAATCTTTCTATCCGACTGTCCTGCGTAGATGGCGGGACAATCAGAACATTGTAAATACTACACATCAAAGTTAGATAGAAGATCTGTTTTGTCTTTTAGTTTAAGCAAATGTTTTTTTGGAGTTGTTTAAAGTCTTAAACGCAATTGTTGATCAAAAGGTTTAAATTTTTTGCAAACTGGGTATAGCAGTCACCAAAAAATGCCATTGATCTAATATTTTCCGAATCTCTGAAATCCACTGTAGCAGAAACAAAGTCGAAGATCTCGTTGAACGAATTGTCTGATGGATAGAGAGCGATATATACAACACATAATTTTAGTAGAAGTTCTAAGGGCTGGTTTGAGTTACATGATATCAGATCTGTTTGATTCAAGATTGGGAAATCTTGTATATTATATATTACTACGAACGTTGGTGGAAACACCTCCGTTCAGACAGAATGACGGAAGAAGTTTATAGCCAGGAAAGCAAAGGTGATTGATTGCATTTTTATGCCTTATTTTGGTTCCGGTTAAGAAGGGTATATGAGGCTCGGAGAATTGAAGATAGAGGTGAAAGAAAGTTGAGGTTTTTGTTCGTGCCAGAGATATTCGTGAAAGTAAAATAACATTCCGATGCTGGAGTGCCACAAGTATCTGGCAATCCAAACAGAGAGTATTTTGACTCCGGAATATTTTACTTGAGAAACTGCCAAACATTGTGAGGCTTGAGTAAAATAAGAAAGAAAAAAGAAATTAACCAAAAGCAAGAAAGGGAAGAAAAAGAAAATCACCACATATCGCTCACTAAAAATTGTTTTCTTTCTTTAAAAAATTAATTAAATTTATTTACTAAATTTATCTAAAATCATTGAAGTTGCTTATTGTATCTTCGTTACCAGGTGACCTAAGAGAATTTTAGGGCGGCCCCAAACTTTTCTCTAAAGTAATTAATAGAACTTAAACACTATTTAACTTTAAAATGCGTTATCACTTCAAACATGCTTCCCAAAAACTCGCCGAGGAAAAATTAAATATTTTAATAATTAAATCGCCCAAATTGAAACTCGGCAAACTTTAAACAAAATAACTTTTCGAAGTGGCACAGATTTCTAAGTATTTTAATTAGGCAGTCCAACAAGTTTTCAAAGAGGATTCAAAACTCCTTCTCTTTAAAATGAAACCGGAAAAACCGTTCTAAAAATGCTCAAGTGGATTAAAAGTTGCTTAATAAAGCTGCAGAGTTCAGTTTTAAAACCTACCAATTGAATCATAAATTATATATATATATATATGAGCCCAGTCGCATATGTATTGGATCAAAAGCGTATTTAAAATAGTTTTATTTTTGTCACCTAGTATTTACTGTATGTAACATAACTTCAACAAATGCAACTATGTTTATTTGATAGTAGGTATTGTTAACAATTAATTAACAATATCGCATATCTATGTCACTTCAATAAATACTAGGTAACAAAAATAAATATCTATTACGTATTCCTTTGGTCCAATACATATGCGATTGGGCATATATATATATATATATATATATATATATATATATATATATATATATATATATATAAAACGTGCTAAATCTAGTGGGGCTGTAGTCAAAGAGAGGACCTTAGATTAAAACACTTTGTTGCTTTGCCAAGCTTTCGGCAACTGTTCATTGCCTTCCTCAAGACAGCCTAAAAATTGTTATTATTTTGTATTAACATTTATTTTAAAGAAAAAGTTGTTGTGGACTTACTACTTGGTTTTACTCTTGAAGAAACAACACTGAAAAATTCTCAACATTGCTAAAGACCTATATACATATTATTTACACCTTTTTATCACTAGTTTTGACTTGGATGTTGTTATATTGACACATTTTAAAATTCTTAAAGATTTGGTTTATTCCAACGTGCAGACACTGTCGGCCATTTTACGTATTTAAAAGGCAAATTATTATTGTAAAATGGAGATTGCTCTCCTTCCCTTACTTCACACTAGTTGGTTTACGCGTTTTTTGTTTTTCAAATAATTGCCGACTGAGCACGAATCGGTAACGACGGTTTCCCAAATGTATAGTTGGAAAAGAAAAATGTAGATGGCGCATTAGTAAACAGTACTCTGCAAAGCTGGTAACCCAATCAGGACAAATCTTACAAGTTCTGTAATTGTTGGTTAAACGATGAAAACATTTTATGTTCTGTAGTACACTGTGCAGCTGACAGAGGGACATGTTCCACCATCGTGCTGTGAAAAATATTTATATTTATTTGCTATGATTAGAAAAAAGGGAAAAAAAAAACAAAATTACGTGAACAACACAACAGCATGATTGAACTTCTCCCGAAACAAATGAAAAGGAAAATGGAAAATCATATATACATGCAAATAATCAATGCACAGTGCCCTACAGTATGAATATATTAGGACCAAGTTACTCAGAGATTTGGACAGCATTAGAGTCATTAATCGAAACAAAATTGTCCCCACTAATTCTTAACAGATATGAATATATTGTGCTTAGATTATTGATATCAGTTTTCTTATTCATTGTGTTTGTCCCTTGGTTGTGTATATGTATCATTTCAAGGAAATTTCTTTTATAATATCTTTTTTCTTTAGCAAGAATTTTTGCCTCGGTGAATCGAATGCTGTGTCCTGTGTCTATGAAGTGTTCTGATAATGCACAAGATTTTACAAACCTGCGGCAGTCGCTTTTATGTGAAGTAATTCTGCCTGACAAATTTCTAGATGTCTGACCTACATATATTTGATTACAGTTGTTGCAATTTATGGCATATACAACGTTATTATTTTCAAACGTGGAAAGTGGAGTCTTAGTTTTTGCATAAAGTTGTGAGACAGTTTTTATTTGTTTCTTGGCAAACCTTAGGTTTGGAACATCTTTGAAAACGTCTATTAATTTATCAGTTAAATTTTGAATAAAACGAAGTGGGTAATATTTTATTGTTTGTGTTGGCTGACTGGTGTTTTCCTCTGTCGTTATATTATGGATAGTATTTAGTTGTATTGGATTTTCATTTGTGTTGCATAAAAACTTATTTATGATATTCAGAGGATACGAGTTTTCAAGGAATATATTTCTGAGCCTATCTAAGCTTTCCTGTTTGTAGTCTTTATGTGAGAGCTTGATAGCTCTATTTTTTAGAGCAGTTATTAAATTTATTTGCGAGAGGGGCATTGGGTGCATCGATGGCAGAGGTGATAGGTCTCATGCTTAGGACTCACCTCTGCCATCGATGCACCCAATGCCCCTCTCGCGTCTTTCTTAACTAAAATTTTGACAGATGCGTACAACACTAACAATGAATTTTATGTGCGAGATTCTTTCACCTTTAGTTCATTTATTAATGACTACCAACTTCCCGATAACTACGAAGTAGTCAGTTTCGATGTTGTCTCTCTTTTTACGAATCTCCCATATGAAGTCATACAAGAATGTTTAACAGCAAAATGGGACACAATTTCCCAACATTGTAAATTATCATTTGAATCCTTTAAAGCATTGTTGCAGTTTATTTTTGATTCAAACTATGTTAATTTTAACAACAGTTTTTATAAACAAATTTTTGGTACACCTATGGGCTCTACAATCTCTCCTATTTTAGTAAATTTTGTTTTGGATGACTTAGTCAGCTATGCTTTAGAAAATCTACCATTTAACATCCCTTTTGTCAAGAGGTATGTGGACGATCTTATTTTGGCTCTCCCTAAAAATAGAGCAGAAATAGCACTAGAAATGTTCAATTCATACAACCAACATCTGAAATTTACGGTGGAATATGAATCAGACAACAGTATTCCCTTTCTTGACATGAAGGTAATCAGAAGCGAAACCAATGTTTTAAAAACAAAATGGTATCGCAAACCGATGTGCTCTGACAGATTCATAAGTTATCATTCTTACCACCCTACCAAAATGAAAATAAATTTAATAACTGCTCTAAAAAATAGAGCTATCAAGCTCTCACATAAAGACTACAAACAGGAAAGCTTAGATAGGCTCAGAAATATACTCCTTGAAAACTCGTATCCTCTGAATATCATAAATAAGTTTTTATGCAACACAAATGAAAATCCAATACAACTAAATACTATCCATAATATAACGACAGAGGAAAACACCAGTCAGCCAACACAAACAATAAAATATTACCCACTTCCTTTTATTCAAAATTTAACTGATAAATTAATAGACGTTTTCAAAGATGTTCCAAACCTAAGGTTTGCCAAGAAACAAATAAAAACTGTCCCACAACTTTATGCAAAAACTAAGACTCCACTTTCCACGTTTGAAAATAATAACGTTGTATATGCCATAAATTGCAACAACTGTAATCAAATATATGTAGGTCAGACATCTAGAAATTTGTCAGGCAGAATTACTTCACATAAAAGCGACTGCCGCAGGTTTGTAAAATCTTGTGCATTATCAGAACACTTCATAACACAGGACACAGCATTCGATTCACCGAGGCAAAAATTCTTGCTAAAGAAAAAAGATATTATAAAAGAAATTTCCTTGAAATGATACATATACACAACCAAGGGACAAACACAATGAATAAGAAAACTGATATCAATAATCTAAGCACAATATATTCATATCTGTTAAGAATTAGTGGGGACAATTTTGTTTCGATTAATGACTCTAATGCTGTCCAAATCTCTGAGTAACTTGGTCCTAATATATTCATACTGTAGGGCACTGTGCATTGATTATTTGCATGTATATATGATTTTCCATTTTCCTTTTCATTTGTTTCGGGAGAAGTTCAATCATGCTGTTGTGTTGTTCACGTAATTTTGTTTTTTTTTTTCCCTTTTTTCTAATCATAGCAAATAAATATAAATATTTTTCACAGCACGATGGTGGAACATGTCCCTCTGTCAGCTGCACAGTGTACTACAGAACATAAAATGTTTTCATCGTTTAACCAACAATTACAGAACTTGTAAGATTTGTGCTGATTGGGTTACCAGCTTTGCAGAGTACTGTTTACTAATGCGCCATCTACATTTTTCTTTTCCAACTATACATTTGGGAAACCGTCGTTACCGATTCGTGCTCAGTCGGCAATTATTTGAAAAACAAAAAACGCGTAAACCAACTAGTGTGAAGTAAGGGAAGGAGAGCAATCTCCATTTTACAATAATAATTTGCCTTTTAAATACGTAAAATGGCCGACAGTGTCTGCACGTTGGAATAAACCAAATCTTTAAGAATTTTAAAATGTGTCAATATAACAACATCCAAGTCAAAACTAGTGATAAAAAGGTGTAAATAATATGTATATAGGTCTTTAGCAATGTTGAGAATTTTTCAGTGTTGTTTCTTCAAGAGTAAAACCAAGTAGTAAGTCCACAACAACTTTTTCTTTAAAATAAATGTTAATACAAAATAATAACAATTTTTAGGCTGTCTTGAGGAAGGCAATAAACAGTTGCCGAAAGCTTGGCAAAGCAACAAAGTGTTTTAATCTAAGGTCCTCTCTTTGACTACAGCCCCACTAGATTAAGCACGTTTTGTTCTAACTAGTTAGTCACAACTACCCACCCTCTCGCTATATATATATATATATATATATATAGACAACACGAAATAGCGGGGTTGCAGCCTAATAATCCTATTGATGTTACTGGGACATTAAATAGATGACCCTATTTACTTTGTGAAAGCTTTCGGATTTATTTTAATCCTTCCTCAGTCACACTACAAAATGGTTTGTTAATATAAAGTAAATTATTAAAATATTTTAGACTTACTGTAAGTGAGGTTACAAATATAAACAGCTATCCAATAGGAAATTCATTTCTGTGAATGAAAGGAACACCTCTTTATATAAGTATTTAACACAAAACAAACAGACTGGAACAAAAAACAAAAAATTTTTTTTTTTTTTTGATTACACACGAAACCGTTGAAAGGTAGGTTTCCAATGTATTCGACCGGAGTCGAGGCTTAACTAGAATATTAAGAATAAAATATGTGCACCTATTTGTTTCTTTTTTAGATAGCAAAAAAAAAAAAAAAAATAATCCTTCTTTTGTGTTTTGAAGGCCAGGACGATTATTTGGTTTTAAGGTTTAATAAATTGCTATATATTATATTGAGATTCTGTATATCCGATTTTTTATTCATCGGGTTTTCCTGATTATTTATGTGCACCATTTCGAGAAAATTTCTTTTAAAATAATTAATTTCACATTCGAGAATCTCCGCCTCTGCGAAATTTGCTGAATGACCTGTGTCTCTTACGTGTTGGGAAAGGGCACATGCTTCGGGTTTTATTCTTATATCACTTTTATGAGATATTATTCTATCTTTTAGAGGCCTTGAGGTTTGCCCTATGTATTTTTTATTGCAATGTAAACAATCTATTTTATATACTACATTTGATTTGTTATGCCTTTTTGTTTTATCTTTAAGAGAACTAAAAAGTTTGCTCGTAGGTTTAACGGCTTTATTGGCTATAACAATATTTTCTTTTTTGAATATGTTCGCTAATTTAGGGGTTAATTCCTGAACGTATGGAAAGGAAACATACTTTTTTATTATTGGAGGGCTAGTAGAAACAGTTGGTGAATTGTTTGGTACTATAGTGTCAGTTGAATAGATTAATTTCTTTAGCAGGCTTTGAGGGTAAGAGTTGTCCAATAGTAGGTTATTTAGACGTTTTAGATTTTGATCCTTTAATGACTGATGACAGATTGACAAAATTCTATTTTTTAGGCCAAGTATGAGGTTTATTTTCATTTTTTCGGAATGGTATGAGAAATAATTTAAATATCTACCTGAGCTGCTTGGTTTTATGTACCAGTCCAATATAATTTTATTACTGTTGGTTCTAATAAGTCTTGTATCTAAAAATGGCACACTTCTCTCAGATTCCATTTCAATTGTGAATTTAATGTACTGATTATAATTATTGAAAATATTGAGTAGCTCTGTTTCGCTTCCAATCGGAATGGCGCAAATTAAATCATCAACATATTTTTTTAAAAAGGGTATTTCAAAGTTCAGCTTTGGGATGCAATCGTATAATAAATCATCCATTACGTATTGCGCTAAAATGGGAGACATTTTTGAGCCCATAGGGGTTCCGAAAACTTGTTTGTAAAATTGATTGTCAAAAGAGAAACAGGTATTGTTAAAAACAAATTCTATTATTTCTAAGAAGTTTGATTGATTTAAAGAACAGTGATTTTTGATTTTGGACCAATTTTTTTTAATACTAACTTTGACTAATTCTAATGGGATATTGGAAAATAAAGACGTAACATCTAAGCTTATAATGTGGTAATTTTCCGGTAGCTGAAACTCGTTAATAAAATTTGCAAAATTAAAAGAGTCTGCTATGTAGTATTCGTTATTATAATCGTATGCAGTGTTTAAAACCTCTGTAATAAAACCAGCTAGTTGAGCAGTTGGGGAATCTATGGAGGATATTATTGGTCTAAGAGAAATTGTGGGTTTATGTGTTTTTGGCAAACCGTAAAACTTGGGGCAAATAGAGTTATAAATCATCAATTTTTTCGCAGTAGCGTCCGATAGTTGTTTTGATTTTTTCAATTTTGAAATTATTTGGTTGGCTTTTTGTTGAATTGTAGATGTAGGATCGCGTGGAATTTTTTTGTAATAAACTTCGTCACTAAGTAAGGACATAGCCAGTTGTAAATATTGTTCTTTGTAAATTGCGACCGTGACGTTGCCTTTGTCAGATCTCGTAATGTAGATATCTGGGTGTTGTTTTAAAAAAATCTTGGTTTTATTATACCATTTAGTTGTCTCTGAGAAAGTAACCTCTTCTGTATGAAAATAATTGGTGATGACATTGGCCGCCTGTGCACTGTAAATATTTTTTTCACGCATATTGTCTACGTGTGATATTGTTAATTCAACGTCTGCTAAAATATGTGGGACTGAGACGTCCTTTTTGGAAACGGGGAGACAAAACTTGGGCCCTAATGATAGGATATTTTTTGCTTCTGTTGGAAAAACGACAGGTGTAAGATTTTTGAACCAACAGTCCTTAATTTTAATGCGATTTAATTTATTTGATTTAAGTTCGTCAATCTTTTTAAGATTGTTGCTTTTTGTCTTGTAAAAAGCCTGGTTATACACTATATTTTGTCTCCGGAAAAACTCAAGATGAATGTTTATAGGTATATTTTCCTCTATTCTCAGTCGATATGTGCTAAGTGCCTTTTCCATTCTTTCAACATTTCCGTGTGTTATCTTAATCTCTAAATTTAAAATCTTACGGCTAAGTTTGTTTCTAAAACTAAAAATCATCTGTCCAGTTCTTCCTTCTTGGACATTCACGAGGCCTGTAACTCCTTTGATTTGATCTTCTCTTCGCAGAGGCGGAGATTCTCGAATGTGAAATTAATTATTTTAAAAGAAATTTTCTCGAAATGGTGCACATAAATAATCAGGAAAACCCGATGAATAAAAAATCGGATATACAGAATCTCAATATAATATATAGCAATTTATTAAACCTTAAAACCAAATAATCGTCCTGGCCTTCAAAACACAAAAGAAGGATTATTTTTTTTTTTTTTTTTGCTATCTAAAAAAGAAACAAATAGGTGCACATATTTTATTCTTAATATTCTAGTTAAGCCTCGACTCCGGTCGAATACATTGGAAACCTACCTTTCAACGGTTTCGTGTGTAATCAAAAAAAAAAAAATTTTTTGTTATTGTTTTTTCCAGTCTGTTTGTTTTGTGTTAAATACTTATATAAAGAGGTGTTCCTTTCATTCACAGAAATGAATTTCCTATTGGATAGCTGTTTATATTTGTAACCTCACTTACAGTAAGTCTAAAATATTTTAATAATTTACTTTATATTAACAAACCATTTTGTAGTGTGACTGAGGAAGGATTAAAATAAATCCGAAAGCTTTCACAAAGTAAATAGAGTCATCTATTTAATGTCCCAGTAACATCAATAGGATTATTAGGCTGCAACCCCGCTATTTCGTGTTGTCCATTTCATTTTCAAACAGCCGTGAAATTATAAAGAATATATATATATATATATATATATATATATATGCAGTAAAGAAATAATAATTGGGGATATCGGTCTTTAGGAGGGCTGGAAAGGAAAATTGCTTTAGCTAACCAAGCTTTCGAAAATGTTTATTTTTTTCTTTGGAACATTTACATTAAACAAATAAATATATCAATAAAAATATTATTAATAATAATACTAAGAAGAAGTTGCAGAAACAATCAAATACACGCATAACTGGAGATGTCCTGGAATAGATAACATTCATAACTTCTGGTACAAACAGTTTACTTCCACACATGAAGCACTCACTCGCCGAATTAATGAAATTATTTTAGAACCCAGCACATTCACAGTTTTCTCACCTAAGGCATAAGATACCTTAAAACCAAAAACTCGCACACTACGAACCCGTCAAAATACCGTCCTTTTACGTGCCTTCCAACCCTATATAGGATCATCACAGCCACAACTACCAGGAGAATAGAACAACATTTAGCACACAAAAACATTCTAACTGAAGAGCAAAAAGGGTGCACTAAAAACAGCCGAGGATGCAAGGAGCAGCTAATAATAGTCAGCGTTATCGTGGGATAAACCAGGAAAAATTATAGAAACCTTCATACTTATATATATATACTTCATATACGTTACATAGAGTACAAAAAAAGCCTTTGATTCGATACCCCACAGTTGGCTAACCAGAGTGTTACATACAAAATCAATAAAAATATCAGGCAATTTCTTACTCAAATCATGAATACGTGGAAAACTAAAATCAACCTATGAACACAAAATGAACACATCGAAACAAAAGAGATCTACATCATACGAGGTATATTCCAGGGAGATTCACTCAGCGCTTTGTGGTTCTGCCTCTGTCTCAATCCACTCTCAAACACACTGAATAACACAAACTTCGGATTTCCAATTAAACACCAAAAAATAACCTACACAAAATAAACCATCCCTTGTACATAGATGACATAAAATTATACGCAAGTACAAAGATACAGCTAAAGGAACTCCCTAAAATTACAGAAACGTTTACCCTGGACATCAACATGGAATTTGGTATAAGTAAATACAAGCTACTTCATATTAATAAGGGACAGAGGAAAGACCACTTTATGACGGAAACAGTCAATAATCAAACCATAGATAACCTGCTCAAAGAAGAAACATACAGATACCTAGGCTTCCATCAAAGCACCAGAATTAACCACACTCATATCAAATCAGAGCTCAAGATGGAATTTAACTCACAAAACTACTAAAAACAAAACTGAATTCGAGAAATCTAACGAAAGCTATTAATACCTACGCCATAACTTTTCTCATGTATTCGTTTGGTATCATTAAATGATCACACACAGATATAGAAAACATTCACCTTTTATACGCTCTGAATCCCAAGGCATGCAAGAAAGGACTCACCATCGAGAGAAAAGAAGGAGGGAGGGGAATTATGGATATACAATCGCTAAATAAAAAACAGATTTACGAACTCAGAAAATTCTTCCACAGCAAACAAACTAACCTCCACAAAACAATAGTGAAGACAGACAGACAAGAATTATACACCGATCGACCTGTTTCAAACGAGCAGGCGCACACAGTCACTTCCAATCACAACTAGAAAAGATGACCACCTGGTCTGAAAAAACCTTCCATGGAAGACCCAGATATCACATAAAGCAAGACAACATACATAAAACGCTTTCATATACGTAGTTACAAGAAGGGCAGCTGTTCCGCGAAACAGAAGGCTTCCTGCTTGCCATCCAGGACAAAGTCATTGCAACCAGAAATCACCAAAAGCACGTGTCCAAGGACACAACCATTGAAGACGACAGGTGCAGGAGATGTCACCAGCAGAGAGAAACGATCGATCATATAACGAGTGGATGTAGAATAATGGCCGGAACTGAATACACCGCAAGACACAATTCAACAGCTAAGGACGTTCATCAAGCATTAGCCACAACATACAAACTAACGGAGAACTCAGACCCTTACTAGCATTATACAATAACATCCATACTTGAAAACGAGCACTACAAGCTCTACTGGGACATTGACATCCACACAGATAAAACAATCCCCGCAAACAGACCGGATATTACCTTTCAATGCAAAAAAAGAAATGACCACTTATTTAATTGACATGGCTATCCCCAGCGACGAGGACATCCAAGCGAAATACAACGAGAAGATCTCCAAATACACCGACCTGGCAATGGAAATAAAAAGGCTGTGGAAACAGGAAACAGTCATCATTGTTCTTCTCGTCATATCAGTAACAGGTCTCACCCAACATCGTTTACACGGCATTTGGCTCAATTAAGTCTTAATACAGACATTCACAGGTACATCCAGAAATCGATCATTTTGGAAACATGCAGCATCGTTAGATCATTTCTTCATATAAAATAGTTGTTTTTTTCCCTTTCCTTTTTTTTGGTTTTTTTGTACTGACTTGTTATAATCCTGTCAGTATAGAATACAACCACAGGAAGACTGTGAGACAACAAAAAAAAAATCAATAAACTAAGCTCTAATTATAGCAATCAACACCTAAGCTGTCTTTACGTACTCCTTTGGATTACTAAAATACTCTGATACTAATCAGATGGACCTTCACACTATGACCAAGACAACATTTAGTAAGTTTAGAATCCACTACCCAAAAAGCTATATCTTCCCCGAGCAGAGGGTGGCAGAGGACTGACTAGTATTATCAATCTCTGCAGGTCACGGAGAGAAAATGCGAGAGTACTTTCATGCCTTAATCTTCTACTTTTACATGTGGAAAACGATATAAACTACTCCCCACTAAATGTCCAAGACCGAAGAGAAGGCATTGAGGTCCACATAACTAGAGAGGAAATGCAGTAGTTGACAAAGCATCATCACTGCTATGGCTAAAAAATAATACATGCATGCTGAGGCAGAGGGATTTATCAATACTATATTATTATGAAAAACATATTCTTAAAAGCAGAAATGCCCTTGGTGTATATTATAGAGAGATGCTTAAATTTGGCGAATTCCGCAAAAAGACATAACCAAATTTCCAAGATTCTCCACAGGTATGTGGCTATAAAGCACAACTTGGTGCTCAACCCACCACCTTTCTATAAACACCAACCATCTACTGCAATAGACTCTAACAGCATCAGTTTATATCGGGCTAGACCTATGATAACGTAACAGTACAGATACAGTTATCATAGATAAGGTCAATAAACATGCCACCTTAGTTGACAAAGCATGCCCACTAACTGGGAATCTACAGAAAACAGAAAAAGAAAACGAGACCAACTACCAGAATCTCGCTATAGAAATCCAACGTACTTGGCAGCTGAAAGAATTGAGGATAATACCCGTCGTTATATCTTCTACTGGGGTAGTGACAAAATGCTTCAATAAGAACCTGGAACAGCTGAGGTTCACTAAAAGTTTCCTGGGAACGATTCAGGTTGCAGCAATATTGCAAACATCTAACATGTTAAATTGAACTTCTTCCCTGTGTTGACTGTGTAAGACCTGTCAAATACACTCTTAAAGAGGAGTGTTAATTAAGATAATATTAATTTTCCATTTATTTCAATTTATTTCAAAACCAACAACAAAAAAAATGTACAAGATCAGTACTAAATATTAATAATAAATAATCTATTCTAATAGTAGCAACTAGGTAATAAATACCTGTATATGCTAAAAAAACAAAAAGCATTTAGAAAATTAACATATACACACATATCTGTAACAATTGATTTACTTAATAACTAGGCAACAAGGGTTCTTATTTTTCACTCTGTGACAGCCAACAATCAACCCACAAAATAACAACTATTTAAATACCGTACTAAAACTAATCAAAAATGAAACATCTAGACAAATATAGTAATTAACATTAAAATAGTTAGTCTTTCCTCCACCTCACAAAACAAATCTCTTTCAGATAAACATCACAGCGCATCAAAATATCCCATTATACAAAATATATACAAAACTCAAAATAATTATTGTAATTTGCATATATAAATGCACCACATTTAGTATTGACCTTTGACATTCAACTCACTAATGCTCAAAGGAAGAGAGTTAAATATTTTTGGCCCTAAGTACAAAATTGATTTTAAGTACTGTGCATTATTGCACGAAGGTAGTTTTAGTTTGTCCAAATAATTCGGTCTCGTTTCATACTTATGAGATATTTGTACTTGATTACTCTTTTTACACATAAACTTACAAACAGATAAAATATACAGACTTCGCAAATTAAGGATATTTGCAGAGTAGAGCAGCGATGTGTGGTAAAGTCTTGGTTTTTTAAAAATTATCTTTAAAATTTAGTTTTAAAAATTATCTTTAAAATATAGTTTTGAGCAATACATACCAAAATCCCATACCTAATAACAGATTCAATCAGTGCCTTGTAAACAGAAATGAGTAGTCCTCTATTTAAAAAGTTCCTAAGTAAATAAAATTTATAAATCAATCCCTTAATCCCACTTACAACTTTTTCTACTTGTTTATTCCATTTCAAATGTCTATATATATACCCAAATATTTGGCATTTTCTACTTCATTTATGTTATGTTCGTTCGAGTCGCTTACAATTTTCATAGAGTCAAATGTAGGCCTATTTTTATTAGTAAGTGAAAAAGCAATGTAATTAGTTTTTTAAGATTGAGTGAAAACGAATCAAACCACGTCATAACAATTTTAATTGCGATCTCAGCACTACGTCTAGCCTCATTCCATGAACGGAAGGGGACCCAAAACTGTTCCCTGTGGAATACCCATCTTTATAATATTTGTTTTACTGACCACATCATTAATTCTTAGTGCCTGCTGTCTGTTTGTTAGATAAGATTGAAATACTTTAAACACAATACCATAGCTCGAAAGTGTATTTAAAACGGCATCATGTGGAACCGTGTCAAATGCTTTTGCAAGGTCAACGAAGATGGCAATAGTCCTTTTATTATCATTAATTTTATTTGTAACCTCTGACACCAGGTAGTTAATTGCATCTGATGTTCCAATGTCCTCCATAAATCCAAACTGTTTTGAAGATATTATGTTACTTGAATTTAAAAAATTTAGCAAACGTTCCTTTAATGTTTTTTCTAAAATTTTGCTAAAATTGTTAATTAGACTTATAGGGCGATAATTTGTAATTTTTTTTGCATTACCTGATTTATAAACAGGTGTGACTATAGAGGTTTTAAAAAAAGTTGGTATTATTCCTTTTTTGTAAATAAGATTAAAAATAAATGCGAGGGGTTTAAGTATGTGTTTGTGTGTTGTTTTTATTATTATTGCAGAGATGCCGTCAATACCCGGAGCAACTGAGTTTTTTAAATAATTGATATGTTTAATAAGTTCATTCTCATCTACTGGTCTGAGAAACTTCGATTTGTCATTACTGAAGTTAATTTTGTAAGGATTATCAGGTTTAATAATTTTTTTCGACATTTTTTCTCCGATGTTAATAAAAAGTCGTTGCAATAATCAGCAAGGTCCCTATCATTTAACAAAAGATCACCATTATCATTTATTATTTCGGTTTTATATGTACTTTTCGTAGTTTTTTCATTGGTAGCCTCCCTGATAATTTGATATATTTTCCTTGTGTTATTAAAATTATTAGAAATTTTATTTTTATAGAAAGCATTTTTAGTTTAATTTATTATTTTTTTAAGTTTATTTCTATATGTCTTATATTGATCTTCAAGTTCTTTACTGTGGTTTTTTACTAATTATGTTTTAAGTTTATCCCTGTGTTTAACTGAATTAATTATTCCAACAGTAATCCAAGGTTTTAATTTTCTATGTTTATAATTGTAAGTTTTAGTAGTTCTGGACTGATTAAGATATTTAAGAAACGTATCAATAAAATGATGAGTGGCTGACTCGGGCTTATCATCATTAAATAGAGTATTCCAATTTTCCACACTTAACAAATTATTCGATTTAGTATAGTAGTTCATGGTGGTTACATTGTAATATGGTGTAAGTTTTCGTTCTGTATGAGTAGGTGAATTATTGATGTTCAACCTTATAGGGTAGTGATCTGTTATATCTATGTGTATAAGATTGATAATTTAAGAAAGTGCTCTTTAGTTTTCGTCTTATAAAAATGTGATCTATGCATGTGTGTGTGTTGTTAGTTTCTCTAGTTGTTTTAGTTATATATGGACAAAAACCATGTTGATTCGAAAGGGCATTATACTCTGTTGATATCTTTGAATTCTCTTGTAAATTTATGTTAATGTCGCCAATAAATATATCTATATGGTCATATAAATGGTTTAAAAAATAAACATTAAGATTAACCAAAAAGACATATACATCCGATGAGGGGGTCTGTAAAGTGCACTGACTGAATAATTTACATTGTTAATAGTAAATGATATTTTGCTCATTGACAATCCTGAGTTTATAAATGTTATTTCATTAATATTCGCCTTAATATCCATCTTAATATATACAAAAATTCCATCATTCTTATTGAAATTCCCGAAATTGTAATAAGTTAAATAGTCAGGTATATTAAAAAAATCAGGATTCTCAACTTTCCAGGATTCTCCAAGAATAATTATATCACAACATTTAAGATCATATGTTTCTAGAAATGTTAATAGTTATCGATCTGCTTAATACTTATTGGTTTAACTATACTAGGGTCCTTTTGATTTTTTACAATATCATCAAAAACAATATCTAACGATAAATCCATAAGTTAGATTTTTTTAAAAAATGTATTCCTACCTAAGAGGCCGATGTAGCATTGTAGTTAATTCTCTCCCTAGCCAGGCGGTATTTTTTTGCAAGTACAGGACATTCCATCTCGTTTTCACTGTCGTGATCATATTTATGTTCTGAGTTATATACAGTATGTATGTGTAAACAATTGACACACTTTTTAACCCGCTTGTCACATTGTAGTCTATCGTGTGAACCGCACAGTATGAGCACTGCTTTCACTTTTTACATTCACTCTACTTATGACCCAGAGCACCACAGTTAAAACACTTTACTATTCTGAGAACCTCTAATACTGTACAGTGATTCCATCCCATATCTAATCTTGGATTAAGAAGCTTTTTAAATGTTTGTCCCGATGTTTCCACATGAATGGTCCATTTATTAGTCTTTTTTGACTGGGTTGTGTATATAATTTTCATTGAGTCATCGTTATTAATGACTCTGTGGTTAAGAACTTTAAGCTCTTCCAGGAGATTCTGTCCAATATTATTATTAAAAAAATAATTTTAGAAACTGGAACTATGAACCCTTCGTTGAACACGGATTCATTTATTAATATATTTCATTGTCTTCATATACGAAATGATTCTATGCAAGATAAGTTCCAGATAAAGACAATTTACTAATTTTTTTCTTATTTTTATAATGTAAATGACCAAAATCACCACCTATGCACATGAATAGATATATACACCGTATATGAAACTAATTGTCTGCGATCGCCATGTAAGCCTGAGCCCATATCGATTCTATAGCACGACTTGAATTTTACGGAGTTTTTACGGCATCTTGGATTTACAGTTTTCCAGTTGACTGGCTCTGGATTGACCAATTTTTGCGGCCAGAGAGAACAAAACTTTTATTTTTAACGTTGTTTCGAGGGTTCTTTTAAATTGGAATCAAGTCGGCCGGAAGAATCGATGGAAATCTGTGTAATCTGGGCCGTTTCACCGTGTTTCTGGCCATTTTCTTTGAGGTTAATGGAGAATTGATGGAACTTTATTACACACAACTCAGTGAGGATTGCAGTTGTAAGTATTAACCATGTATCAGTGAGCTCAAAATGCTAAAAATATGGGACTTTTTTTAATTATCTGATTTGATTTATAGGGGGTTATTTTGATATTTTGTTAGAAATTTTTATTTAACCTGGTATAGAAACATGGCTGGGAAAAGACGATAGATCCCAAAACCATTGGCCAGTATCTAGAAAATACTGTAATTAGGAAGAAAACTTATATACATGCCAGTTTTTTTTTCAAATTATACCCTCTCCAGGATATCCCGTTTTCGTTTATTTTATGGGGTATCTCTCTTGTTAGTGAAGATAGAGAGTTCCGGTTTTCGGGACATGGTGCTACTTTTTTGTGAAAATTACATATACGGTGTGAAATTGAAAAGATTGCATTTTTGGGCCCCCCTCGCATTTCTATTGTTGTTTAACTTATCGAAAAGGTAAAAGCTGACTCTGATACCGTTTTTCACGTAGAATCTAGTGGCTTAGTCAGATTTTGTATGTGAGCTGTCGTTTTTGAGATATAACACAAACTTATAATTTTTTAAATGGGACACCTCGTATATTTTTATTTAGTTCACAATAAGCCTCTGGAAAATATATAATAGTATATACTTTTCTATTCAAATCGCCCAGTAATTGGCATTTTGTTAGAGATAGGCTCAGTTTTTGGTAGTAGGCTGGGATTGCATAAACAGAACAAAAGAAAATTGTTGTCATGTTAAATAAATTACTTGTCAAACACCTCGTTTTTGAAACTAGATTAGATAACCGCAACAATTGTTTTAAATTTTATAATAAAAAATGGCTAGAAACCAAACGTTTTCTAATGAAGAAAAATACGACATGTTGCTCTGCTTTGCACAATCTAATGAAGATGTTAACGAGGCTTGGGATTTATACATATATATATAAGGAAAAATCCATCACAATGTTGGGTTTCGAAAAAGCCGGGTACAAAATTTTTTGAGGAAACAAGGTTATAAACCATTTAAATTCAGAATAGCGCAACACTTGCATCCGTGCGACGCGCAGCGTCGTATGATTTCTTGTAACTGGTATCTAGAAAAATGACCCTGACTTTTATAGAAAAGTAATATGGTCCGATGAGGCATTAAGTAGCGCCGGGGTATTAAATAGGCATAATTCTAGATACTGGTCGCAAGAAAACCAGCGTAGAATTCTTCGCGAACGACAAGGTAGGTTTGGGTTTAATATTTCTTGTTTCATATTGGGTTCAAAAATAATGTATCGTATATACAAGGGGAGCTTAGATACAGATCGGTATTTCCAAATACTGGAACTTATTCTACCAGAATTACTTCTATATTAATTTTCAGGAGGACGGAGCACCTGTTCATAATTCCGGTAGAATAAGGCTGTATTTGGAAAATAATGTTCTTGGAAAAGGGATTAGGGACCAATAATCCCGTAAGATGGCCGGCGAGATCGGCAGATCTCTCGGTTTTTGATAACTTCCTGTGGGATACTTAAGAAAACAAAATATAAAGGACAAACATGACACCTTAGCCGATTTAATAGACGCCGCAAGAAGGGCATTCAATAAAATGCAGCAACGACCGGTTAGTATTTTTAATGCCTTAAGGGGGAACTGTACGCAGTATTATGGATCATTTGCAAGCCTTTTGCCGCTGCATTATTATGTTAAAACTATAAGAGATATGTATTAGCTTCAATGTGATTTCAATAGGGAAATATGTATAGTTGGGTGCTAAATGCGATTTTTTATGAAAAAATTTAATCTAGAATTATAAAATAGAAGTAGATTTGTCCATTTTCGACCATTTTTCGACCAATTTTTGACGCAAATGCCGTCGCATATAATTTTTTTTCCACAAAATGGCTCTTTACCGCCTTGCATTGATCCGTTGTCTACGTAACTGCAAAATTTTAAATGGTAAATCGTACTCATGTCTCTGTATTTCTGCAGCTCGTGAATCCTTTTGAATCCATTTTTTTTTTAATTTAAATTGCCTACACATAATACATTTTTTTGAGGTCGGACGTGCAGGAAGTTTTTCTAATACGTAGGTACCTTTTCATCTTACTTCATCGATTTATTGATTTAAGAAGAAACAAAATACATCAAAATTAAATTAATCTGAAGAGTGCTCAATAAAAAAAAAGAGGTTTAGTATTTTATGACTTTCTAAAGTACCCTGTATAAATAGCTTGTAAATATCTAACTAAAGATAACTTCCTATAAAACTTGGGACGATATATTTTTTTAGATATGATGTGTTACGGTATGTGGACCAGTATTTGTATAAAGTAGTGTAGTGGGACCTGTATAAATAATTTAATTTAATTACATATACTAAATGATTTATCTAATTTTGTATTGACGCTAAATTGATAAAAAAAATTATTGTAATTTACCTAAATGGATTATTTTTCATTAAAAAAGTCCTTCTGTTTAGGCAATGTAGAACTTGCCATTCAAATTTTCTTCGTAAGTGAAAATTCAGTTTCATTATTACATCGTTCCTTACTGCACAAAATACAATAAATTGCCAGGATTCTTGAAAGTTCTGCGATCTTACTGCATAAGGATTCGAATCACTTCAAAAATGGGAATTGTGTATTGAAAAGGCCATTTTAGTAAATTTTGCTTCATGGGTCCAAATTATATTGGCCAAAAATCTAGGGTTATCTTGTACCATTGTTAAAATGAACTCGCAAAACTGTACTCTTTTTGGCAAAAATCAGTGTCTTTTAGATGTTCAGCCAATGATATTAAATAAGGTTGGAAGTTATGTTTTAACAGAATCCTATGCACTGAGTTTCTCGAGATTCCCGATTGTCCTGTCACGTTTCTTAGGGATGTCAACCGTTAATAATCATCATCGTTAACAATTATTATCATTACTATAATAAATAAATAATATTTTAGTAGGTAATTGTCAAAAGACAATAAATATTACGTTTTTAGAGTAACCAATTGGTTTTATTCTCGACAGGCCTCTCTATCATAGCCAAGTAACAAGAAAACTTAGAAGCCGTCTGGCATTATTAGAATAAAAAATGTTAAATCGTCAATAACTCAAAAACTACAATTTTTTAGAATAGACAAGTTTATACAAAGTCACCCTTATTTTAAGTGTTAAATAATGTCAGTTTTTGATCACCCTATATTTATTTATTATAAATATATCAGCATAGGCCACTAAAGTGGATCTTTTTGGATAAGGCAGCCACCCGCAAACAAATAATAGAGATTTCGATAAGCAGATATTTATAGTTATATCTAGACCTGCAAACGTGATTTTTTACATAAAATTCAAAATATTTCAAAAACAGTTCAGCTTAGGTATAAGATATTATACAATAAAATATACCTAGAATTTTTAGAGAAATCCTAAAAAAATAAAAGTTGATGTCTACTTCGGGTATAACCGGAAGTGCCGCCATTTTGAAAATATATTGCGCGAATTGCCCCCATCGACTTTAGCTGCCAAAATTTCAGCCTACTTTCTAAAAAATCGATCGCCGCAGTTCCTGTATATTGTCTAGATTTTTGAGAAAAAATCCCGATTTTTGTAATTGGTTGATAAAATTCCCGATTAGCAAAAAAAGGAATCTGACATCGCTCTTTGGGAGGCCCAATAAAATGAAATATAACCTCTGTGTAGTGTTCATGCTCCGTAAGGGCATACACACAACATTCACCAATTTTTAACCGAAGCGTAATATAAAGCTCCGATGAGAAGAGAATAAAAACGGTAACATAAAACTGAGAAATCTAACTCTGACTAAACAACTCCACACAGAAACATCTCTCTCCGCATTCTCTCCGGTGGCGGTGGAAAGAGATAACAAGAAAAATCTCGACAAAGGCGATACACGGCGTTAAACATGACTTTAACGGCGAGGCGCGACTTTGCAGCAGGAGTATCGGATCGCGGGAACTTTCCAACTAAAAAGACATTCCGGCACAGGCATGTTCCTGTTGCCTCGGGCTTTCCTTGTGCTTGTTGCGAGTTTATGTGCAAAGTGAATAAATGGAGGAAACACGATCGATTGATGTTCTTCTTATTAAGGAAACCAAATACTTTTCCATATTTGCTGCTTAGTGAATTTTCTTACTCGTACTTGTTAGGAAATACCAGGGGTGTGCGGTGAAACTTTAAGAAAGGGAAGCAATTTTTAGAAACTTACCTATTTGTAATGTAATTCTATTCTATTTTAGAGAAGTTTATTTTCAATGGACAACAGCGATGTATGCGAAAGTCTCTCCTGCCGCGTTGAATTTCTCACGACATTTTTTATACGTTTAAGTGTTGAAAAATTGCGTTCTACTGACGTACTTGTGGCAGGAATTGTCAATTTCTTCACACAATTTCGACACTTCGGTGTAGGCATCTTCCAGCACCTCGTCTTTTAAAAATTGCATTAGTTCCTTAGCGTTATTTTTTGCGCTAAAGTCATCAGTTTCGTATCACTTTTAGTTCAGATCGCAGTAACACTCGGTCGAAGGACTGGCCATAATAAAGAAGAAGAGAGTTCTGGAAAAGTTTTTCCTTTAAATGCATCAAAATTGCTGAGCTCGAGGAATTTAAAATCATTTAAACCGTTAAATCTATAATTTATTTGTTGCTGAATTTGATCGATTATTTCATAAAAGAGGCGTCTGTATGATGTTTGAACACGATCTTGGCTTGTGGCTGTACATTTAACGTCATCGGTTTCTCCCAAAATAAGTCATCTCTTTTTTGGCTTAACATGGACTTAAAATCATCCACTTTTTTTAGGCAAAAAACAATATCATTTGTTATATTTTTTCATGTATTAAAAACATTGTCCGAGAATGGAAATATTTCTGAAAATATGTTCAACAAATAATTAAAATTAAAATCTCGTTTCAAACAGTCCAAAACCCCATTGAACTATTTATTGCTTCTGAGTTCCACGTTTCATTATTTTCTATTATATCCTCAAATAGTTCAATCAGTGATTCACGATTTTCAGATACTGTTAACACAAGTCTTCCATTATAGTTCCACCTAGTAGGAGCTACTTTGGGCAATCGTTTGTGGACAATGGAGTCCAAAGCTTGTGTACGTTTTATTGACTTGGAAAAAACAGCAGCCATGCCACTTAAAGTAACGAAAAATACTTTACAATCTTTAATGTGATTGATGGACTGGGAAAAAACTAAATTTAATTTATGAGCGAAACAATGGACAAACACAGCACTTGGAAAAGTTTCTTGAACTTTAGGTTGCAGACCCCCTAATTGTCCTGCCATCACTGCAGCTCCATCATAGCTTTGAGCAACTAATTTTTTCTCTCCATTAATTTATTTAGTAACGTTATAAACTACGGTATATAATGCATCTGCTGTACGATTTTCGGACACATTCTTAAAACTTAAAAATCGCTCTCGAATACTTCCGTCTGTTTTAACGTAGCGTATTACTATAGATAATTGGCTAAAATTAGTGATATCAGTTGTTTCGTCCAGAACAATAGCAATGAACCGCGCCTCGCCAATCTCCTGCTTAATTCTCTTTAGAATAATGGTTGCAACAGCGGAAATTAAATCATTCTGGATTCGATTCGACGTTCCGCGAAAAACGCTAGACTGCTCTAAATGATTTTTTAAGCAATCATCATATTTAGCCATTAAACTAAGTAAATCTTGAAAATTTCCTCTATTTAAAGAGACTCTTGTTTCGTCATGACCTCTAAATCCCAATTCGTGCTGTCCGAGAAAACAAACAACATCGATAAGACTTCTTAATATTTGCCTATTTTTATCGACTAGTTCATTGTGTTGGCGGTGACTAATTTCCAACTGTTTATTAAGTGTGTGTTCAATTCTGGTTTTGCCGAAGATTTTTTCTTTGACGGCCTGCAAATGCGTTTTGGACATAATGTGTCTTTTTACAGCTTTATGGAAATTGTTTAAATCGGAAAAACCAGTTTTACTCCAGAGACCTTTTTCATTTACAAAAAGTAAACATGGCCAACGAAATAATGTACTTATATTTTCACAACCTGTTAGCCATTTAAATTGTTCGTATTGTTTTTTCGGATAAAAATGTCTAATAGAGTTTTTCATTTTTGTAGGTAAATTTTTCATAAGCGGTTTTGCCCTTCCTTAGGAGATTATTTGAAGCTTATCAGCGTAGTTTAATGTTGAAAATCACTTTATTATTAAGACACACACCATACATCCACGCACACTCTTCTTACTAAATTCTCCAACATTTTCAGCGTTATTACCGACAGCCGAAGTTGACGGTATTGGTATATCCACGTCCGTATTATTGTCTTCCATATCGCACCATGCACGACGCGACGTACGTATCACACAACACACGAATAATCGTTCAAACAAAGAACCTGCTCCAACTGCAACGCGACTGAAATGCAAAAATTGCAAACAGCCGGTGGAAAGTTCAATAAACTCTATCTCGATTCACAGAAAATCAAGCATACAGGACTTGGATGCAGAGAAGCTCTATTTCTCGATTTCTATTGTGGCTCGGTTTGAGTCAAGGCCGCATTTATTATGGGCTTGATTTTCTTTGGGGAACCACTGCTTCTCTTGCTTCCATTGACTGCATGCCCCTGGGAAATACTATTTTTTCTACGATAGTGCTTAAGTCACTCGAAATGAAGAGATATTTTTGAAATTTGCACTCTTATGCAATGGACAAAATAAGGAATAGTAATTTTCTATCTGGTCTACCCAGGATTTGTGTAAATTTATTTAAATTAACTGAAATTTATATTCACAAGCTTCACAATGTCAAACAATAAAATAGTTCTATTAAATAAAACACACAGTCTTGGTCTTAGTATTTTAAAAAATACGTGTTTCGCTTGCGAGCATCATCGGACCTGCAATGTTGGAAAAACCTAATAAAATTAAGTATAGCTACCTTAATACATTAAAACAACAAATCCAGGTACAAAATAAGAATTAAATACAAAACAACAAATCACACGTTACATCTTAGATTTACAACAATACTAATAAGAAGAGGTTAAATTCTTGAGTATTGATGGTTGCATATGCTCCACAAAACTTAAAAAAGAGCACATGTAGTTAAGCGTGTTAAAATAAAACTATAAAAGAAGAATACAATTGTCATATTACTTTTCCGTACATAAGGTTAAAATTAGATAAACAATGCTAATTTTTATTAATAAATGCAGATTTAGCATCTGGTATTTTCAAATTTTTATATTTATTAAAGAGATTTACATGTTCTTGTACCTTGATAGCAAGGATGTGCAGTCCATGGAAGCAAGGGAAGCAGTGCTTCCCCAAAAAAAATTACAAAACATCTTCTAAAATGTAATTTTTGAAATAGGAAACCATTAATTTAGTTTATATTAAAAATGCTAAAATATTATCTTAATTATCAAGCCCATAATAAATGCGGCCTTGACTCCGACCGTGCCACACTAGAAATCGAAGAGAACCTATGCGGGCCGCTAGCTTCTCTGCAGCCAAGTCCTGTATGCTTGATTACCTGTGAATAGAACTAGAGGTTATTGAACTTTCCACCGGCTGTTTGCAATTTTTGCATTTCAGTCGCGTGCTTTAAGTGGGGGCGGAAGCTATCGTTGGAGTAGGTTCTTTGTTTGAATGGCTATCCGTGTGTTGTGTGATACGTACGTCGCGTTGTGTATGGTGCGATATGGAAGATAATAATAGGGACGTGGATATGCAAATACCGTCAACTTCGGCTGTCGGTAATAACGTTGAAATTATTGGAGAATTTAGTAAGAAGAGTGTCTGTGAATGTGTGGTGTGTGTCTTAATAATAAAGGGATTTTCAACATTAAACTTCACTGATAAGCTTCAAATAATTTCCAAAGGAAGGGCAAAACCGCCTGTGAGAAACTTAACCACAAAAGTGAAAAATTGTATTCGACATATTTATCCGGAAAAACAATATGAACAATTTAAATGGCTAACAGGGTGTGAAAATATAAGTAAATTATTTTGTTGGCCATGTTTACTTTTTCAAAATGAAAAAGGTCTCTGGAATAAAACTGGTTTTTCCGATTTAAACAGTTTCCATAAGGCTGTAAAAAGACATATTTTGTTCAAAGCGCATTTGCAGGTCGTCATAAAAGAAAAAGTCTTCGGCAAATCCAGAATTGAACACACACTTAATAAACAGTTGGAAATTAGTCACCGACAACACAATGAACTAGTCGATAAAAATAGGCAAATATAAGAAGAATTATCGATGTTGTTTGTGTTTTCGGACAATACGCTAAGTTAAAACAGACGGAAGTATTCAAGAACGATTTTTCAGGTTTTAAGAATGTGTCCGAAAATCGTACAGCAGATGCATTATATACAGTAGTTTATAACGTTAGTAAAGAAATTAAGGGAGAAAAATTAGTTGCTCAAAACTATCATGGAGCTGCAGTGATGGCAGGACAATTAGAGGGTCTGCAAGCTAAAGTTCGAGAAACTTTCCCAAGTGCTGTGTTTTGTCCATTGTTTTGCTCATAAATTAAATTTAGTTTTATCCCAGTTATCAATCACATTAAAGAGTGTAAAGTATTTTTCGTTACTTTAAGTGGCATGGCTGCTTTTTTTTCCAAGTCAACAAAACATACACAAGCTTTAAAGTCCATTGTACACAAACGATTGCCCAAAGTAGCTCCTACTAGGTGGCTTATAATGGAAGACTTGTGTTAACAGTATCTGAAAATTGTGAGTCACGGATTGAACTATTTGAGAATGTAATAATAATGAAACGTGAGACTCAACAGTTCGAGGGGTTTTTTGGACTGTTTCAAACGAGATTTTAATTTTAATTATTTGTTAAACATATTTTCAAAATATTTCCATTCTCGGACAATGTTTTTAATATATTACAAACTAAAACAAATGATATTGCTTTTTGCTTAAAAAACGTGGATGATTTTAAGTCCACGTAAAACCAAAAAAGAGATGACTTATGATTTATTTTGGGAAAACAATGACGTTAAATGTAGAACCACAAACCAAGCACTTTCGAACAGACAAAGTGGGAGATGTTCAAACATCACACAGACGCCTCTTTATGAAATAATCGATCAAATTCAGCAACAAATAAACTATAGATTTAACGATTTAAATGATTTTAGAATTCCTCGAGCTTTGCCCCGGTTTGATGCATTTAAAATTCTTTATTATGGCTAGTTCTTCGATAGAGTGTTACTGCGATCTGAACTAAAAGTGATTTTACCTATGGGTTTGCGGCCGGAAATCACCGGAGCCCCAATAGGTGGTGCTAAATGTTACATTTAACTTGTAGTACTGTTTCAGTATGATAGCCGTTTCGATTTTGTCATATCGAGCAATCTGTTATTTCAGATCTCCCTGGATACAAGCCTGCCTGTAGGGTAGAGGCCCAGAAATCATGATCGCAGGAGGTCCCTGTGACATAATCGAAAGCAATTCTTCTTATGAGCCGTTTTGCACCTGCAGAAATTATATGTTTCTGCTATTATACATAAAAGTGATTTACGAAACTGACGACATTAGCGCAAAAAATAACTGGGGGGGGGGGGGGGGGGGGGGGGGGGTTTGGGGGGGGGGTTTTGAATGTTGGTTTTGAATTTGAAGTTTTCTGCAAAAAAAAATGGATGCCACAAATTCATCAGTAGAACACAATTGTTAACATAACATGAAAAATTTCGTGAAGAATAATATATATGTATCCATTGGTACACCTAAATAAATCTTGCCTAACCGTG
>JAUTXW010004738.1:0-35000 GCA_030620095.1 Kuschelorhynchus macadamiae
TTTGTGGAACTAGATTGAGATTGACACTGAGACATTTTAAACTTCTTTTTTATTACACGTAGCTAAATAACGATGAAGACGAACTAATAATTTGCTTGTTTAAGTGCGTGTATATATACAGATTGTTCAAGGTTGTGTTTGCAACGTCACACAGTTATGAGGCGTGTACATTCGTTTGGGGGCGTGTACATATAGATTTTTCAAGGTTGCGTTTGTGGGCGTGTACATATAGATTTTTCAAGGTTGCGTTTACAAGGACACACAGAATGCATGTGAATAGGATTTGGGTGTTATTTTCTCGGAGAATTTAAGAATAAACAAATAACACAAATACATTAATAAAATGATTATTTATTTACAAAATTATTTTTGCATGATACATATAATTGTTTACATTCCTATTTGTTTTTCACAGTTTTCATTCTCTATATCGTCTACATCCATTTTCTCCCATTCTTCAGTATCATCTGTGGTATTGTCTACACGGTCCAAAATATCTGCACCATTTTTCACGACTTCATTGATGTTTTCCGCTGAGACCAAACCATACTTTGATAACAATTCCTTGGGTAAATTTGGTATTTCGACAACATAGCTTTGGAGACCTTCGTCGATCATTTCCACGCAAAACTCGTCTAAGTTGATGGAACCATACAGGTATCTTTCACACAAATGAGCGCCTGACATGAAATTAATTACATCTTTCATGTACTTTCTATATTGACTGACTGTTGATTCAACCGCCGACCCATCATAGGTTGCAAAATGTAATATCTCTTGTGCCGCATTTCTTAACTTATGCGACAAACACATAATGTGAGAATCAAGGTCTTCACTTGGTGTGATGGTACTATTGCTGTCACACATCTTTCAAACACTAATTATTAAAATGTCTGTGTATTCTGATTTGTAAAATAATTACCAAATTGTTAATTAACCCAAACACCCAATTAAGAACCCAAATTAAAAGACGAAAATAATACCAAATTAAGTAAATATTTCTAAATTTTGTTTATTCTATTAAGCACCAAAATTAAAAGATGAAAATAATACCAAATAAGTAAATATCTCTAAATTTTGCTTATTCTAAACACCCAAATTTAAATATTGATCTACTAGTATTAGTGCCTGAGATTACTCGCAAGCTCTGCCCCAAATAAGTTAAAGTATACATCCCACCCGACTTATTTATAATTTCGATAACGTCTTCAGAAATGGTTTCGACAACACGCTTTGGTAAAAAAGTTTGAAATGTTTTATCATGCGTTTTGTCGTCCAATGTTGCATGAAAAGCTTTGCCAAACCGTGTCATCTTTAAAGCAATATTTTGAACTATAAAAACTTTCCCAATTGTTAATGATGAAAATTTTCTTTGTTCAACAAAATCTATATCCTTATTAAGCATTTCGTTAATTTCACCCAAGTTTAATTTTGCACTCATTGTTGAAAAAATGTAAAAGATTTAATATAAAAACACAGTATTACCGTAAATTTAAAAAATTGAATCAGAATACACCACACAATAACTTTTTAATGATGAAATCACTTGTGACCGCACAAACAGTGTACCTCTTTTTAGCTTTGAATGGCGTCAGCCTTGGTTTTAATAGCTAACACTCAAGGTCGCATGACGTCACATCCTCTCAAGGCCAAACTACCCAGCACACCTGGCCTCTCAACGTCATGGACAAGTATCGAAAAAGCGTGATGCGCGCTCAAGGTCATATGACGTCACATCGCCTCAAGGCCAAACTACACAGCACACCTGGGCTCTCAAGGTCAGGAGTAGTGGTGGGGGGTGAATCAGTTCCCGTATTTGATATCTACTCCGGTTCATAATTTTTGTTGTTCGTTGTTCGGGAAACCTGTGCATTAATAGCTTTCTCTATGGTGCGATTTGTGTAGCCATTTTTCTTTAAAGCACTAGATATTACCTTAAGTTCGTTTTGTCTCGTCTGTGTTTCAGTTAATCGCACGGATCTGGATATTAGGGTATTTGCCACAGCTTGAATTTGTGCTGGGTGATGATGTGATTTTGCATTTAAATATCTGTCTGTGTGTGTTGGTTTTCTATGCGCGGTGTATTCGAAATGTCCGTTATGCAGTTTTGTGACCAAAACATCTAAAAATGGTAGTTTGTTGTTTTCCTCTAACTCTAGAGTAAATTGTATTCTGGGGTGGATTGAATTTACGTGAGTTAGAAAATTTTCGACCTCTGCATGACCATGTTGCCATATAATAAACATGTCATCCACATAACGAATCCATAATTTGGGCTTTAAACTTGCTTTCTCAAGAGCTTCTTTCTCGAAGTATATTGGTCACAAAACTGCATAACGGACGTTTTGAATACACCGTGCATAGAAAACCAACACACACAGACAGATATTTAAATGCAAAATCACATCATCACCCAGCACAAATTCAAGCTGTGGCAAATACCCTAATATCCAGATCCGTGCGATTAACTGAAACACAGACGAGACAAAACGAACTTAGGGTAATATCTAGTGCTTTAAAGAAAAATGGCTACACAAATCGCACCATAGAGAAAGCTATTAATGCACAGGTTTCCCGAACAACGAACTACAAAAATTATGAACCGGGAAAGCAACGAGTAGTCTTACCATATGTAAAAGGCACAACAGACAGAATCGGAAGAATTCTTAGGAAACACAACATACAAACAATACACAATCCACAAACAACTATATATATATATATATATATATATATATATATATATATATATATATATATATATATATATATATATATATATATATATATATATATATATATATATATATATATATATATATATATATATAACAACCTCAGCTTTATTCTTACATCATTATATATGCCATAAAATAAATTTCGATGGGTGTAGGGAGATTGCCAATATAACATTATAACACCAGAATAACGAGAAGCTATAGAAATTGAAAAACAGGGTGATTTGAATAAAAGGGACGAATGGTTAAAACTACCAACAGTTTGGAAGACAATAATCGAGAAATTAAAATAAAAATCAAGCACAATTAGCGCAACAACAACAGCACCATCCGGAAAACATAAATAACGACCAACGCCTGCGCAGATATATTCGGCCCTGAGTTGTTTTGTATAAAAGGTTTTTGCAATTACCAAGTGTTTAGTCTTTTTTTGTACGCGATCATTTCGCTTCGAAAATGCCAAATGTGATTTTGGCGAAACGTCGGATTTTAAACTTTTCTTTTCAGAAATCGTAGTGAATGGAATGTTTGAATGAAAACACATTGTATTTTTCCATCCGTGAAGGAGTAAAAATCTTATATATATATATATATATATATATATATATATATATATATATATATATATATATATATATATATATGTGTATATATATATATATATATATATATATATATATATATATATATGTGTGTTTTTTCTTTTGCAGTCTTTGATTTTAGTTTACTGAAAAGTTATTCTTTACGAGGTTATGCCAAAACCCTTATGGCTGACTGTAATGAGACTACATTGCTTTTTATCCGTGAAGAATAACATATATATATAACATATATATATATATATATATATATATATATATATATATATATATATATATATATATATATATATATATATATATATATATATATATATATATATATATATATATATATATATATATATATATATATATATATATATATATATATATATATATATATATATATATATATATATATATATATATATATATATATATATATATATATATATATATATATATATATATATATATATATATATATATATATATATATATATATATATATATATATATATATATATATATATATATATATAATTTGGGTGACCGTTTTTCTCTTCCAATAATAAATGAACAACATATACCAACTACCGAATATATCGCCTGTGTAGAGAGCATAATTCAAGAAAAACCAAATGAAATCAAAGATTCAATTAGCGCAGATGTTGTAAATGTTGTCACTAATTATAACCATAAAATAAAACATAAAAAGACAAAATACTCTAACTTTCAAAAAAACATACAAAAGAAAATAAATAAAACCAAACAATTCTATAAAATATAATCCCCAAATTAAAATGGTTAAACCTGATAAATCAAATAAAACTGTGATTATGAATTCTCATGATTATGATACAAAAATTAAGGAATTACTTAGTGACAAAAATACATACAAAGAACTAAAAAGTGATTTAACAAACTCTTATCAAAATAAAAATAACACCTTTATAAAAAAAATGTTAAACAAAAAAATATTCACTGATACAGAAGCAAAAAACCTAATGATACATAACGCAGTAGCACCCAAAATATATGGTCTACCAAAGTTACATAAAGCTAACATACCTTTAAGGCCCATTGTATCCTGTATCCAATCTCCTTTTTATAAATTATCAAAGTATTTGTCTAATTGTATGTCTAACATAACTGGTAAAAATGATTATTTCGTTAAAGATTCCTTTGAATTTAAACATTTTATTGACAGGGTAGAAGTTCCAAATGATCATGTACTAATATCCCTTGATGTTGTCTCGTTATATACAAACATTCCAAATGAACTTTTATGGGAGATAATAAGACAAAAATGGGACGAACTAAAAGCACACACAACACTGCCTTTGAATGAATTTTTAGAAGCTATTAACATTACCTTGAATAACAATTATTTCCAGTATGCAGACAAATATTATCAACAATTAGATGGTTGCGCTATGGGTTCTCCTATTTCCTCCATTGTCGCACAATTGGTTATGGAATACCTAGAGGAGAACGTGATAAGTAAACTTGATTTTACATTGCCTTTTTTTAAAAGATTCGTAGATGATTGCTTGACTGCCGTTCCAAAAAATAATATTAACGATCTATTAAATGCTTTTAATAACTTTCACCTCAAATTAAAATTTACATCAGAAATTGAAGACAAAAATCAAATAAACTTTCTGGACTTAACGCTAATAAGAAACAAAGTAGATAAAAACATCAAAACTAAATGGTATACGAAAAAAACATGGTCAGGTCGATACTTAAATTTTAACTCACAATCATCCTAAGAACCAAAGAAATAGCGTCGTAATAGGTCTGAAAATCGTGCTATTTCACTTACTTCTCCAGAATATCGGCCTGAGATTTTAAAGAAAGTTAAAGAAACTTTATTAAATAACCATTATTCTGAGAAAATCATATTACGAATTTTTAAACAAAGGACACATTTATTCTATAACAATATAAAGAAAGCTGAAAAAGAAAAAAATCTAAACATAAAGTACATTGCAATGCCCTACACAGACGGTCTATCGGAAAAAATAAATCACATCTTATCTAAACATGATATACATGTCTGTCATAAAGCTCATAATTTATTAAAAAGTCTTTACACGCCTTTGAAAAGCAAGGTAATAAATAAAAAGAAATCAAATTTGGTGTATTCAATTCCTTGTCTAAATTGCTCAAAAAAGTATATTGGAATGACAACACAATATTTAGATAGTAGATTAAACGGTCACAAATATACAAAAAATGCCTCTACTGCACTCCACAAACACGAACTTTCAGAAAAACACGAGTTCAATTTTAAAGAAACACAAATTCTGGATCAGGAAACTAATTACCGGAAACTAACAATCAAAGAAATGATTCAGATTAAAAAGGAGAAAAATGCTGTAAATGATAAAAAAGATATCAACAACTTAAGCCAAATTTATCATAATTTAATTTCTAAGTAAGTTTATTCCAAAGAAAAAGCTATTCTCACATAACATCCTGTACATATAAATAGCAGAAACCCAAACATATATCATATATAAAATTTAAAAAAAAGGAAAAAATGTATCATTTCTTATAAACTAACAGCATTCCAATGCTATAGAAATCACTGTTAATCTCGATTCCGTTTAGGATTAACATGTCATTTTCAAGGTACGTAGCAAATAAAAATTTTAATTTTCTGTTAAGTGTATTCTGTATATTGTAAAGTCTTGGTTTGTTTGTACCGAAAAACTTAGATGTAATGTTTTTTAAAAAAATGTGGTTAAATTTGATAATTTTATGTTTTTTAACTATATATATGTGTCTTTTTAGGAAATAAATTTTCATCTTGAGAAAGCACAATATGGTGAGCGAAACGTCGATGTAAAATTATAGAACTGGTTTTATATTAACCTATACCCAAGAAAATACCGACAAAAATATATATATATATATATATATATAATATATATATATATATATATATATATATATATATATATATATATATAGGAATAACTTGTTTTTCTTGGACCTTCCTTTATATATGATTACTTTTTATTTTCTTGGGTTAGGGTCCTCGTGAATTAAATTAACACATTTCGTTTGACAGAACTCGTGTTACAAAATTTTGACGTTTCGATCAACTTGGTGATCTTCATCAGAATACAATTTTTGGTCTATAAAGAAATTTATAAAAATCAGGAGATAGACTAGAAAAACAATTCGATGTCTTATGTATTACTTATAAGATTATGATATATTTTACTGAGTTGTTTTGTATCAGTTTTTGCATTTATAGAGTGTTTATTTTTTTGTATTTCTATCATTTCGTGGAATTCTCTTCTTTTTTGATGGTGCTCGGATTTTAAAATTTTAACATTGTCAAAATCGAAAGAATGTTTGCTTGCACTAGTATGTCTTGTTAATGCCGTCGTGTTCTTTTTGTCATATTTGTGTCCTTGTATTCTATTTTTTTAAGTACTGACTGGTCTGTCCAATGTGTACACCATTGCAATCCTTACAAGGGATCTCATATACTATATGTGTTCTTTTTTCTTTTGCAGTTTTTGATTTTAGTTTACTGAAGTTATTCTTTACGAGGTTATGACCCTTATGGCTGACTGTAATGTCGTGCTTTTTAAATACATGTTGTAAACTTTCCGATATTTTTGGTATATATGGTAACGATATGTAGTTGGTGTTATTTTTATTAGGTCTCATGTTAGAATATATATATATATATATATATATATATATATATATATATATATATATATATATATATATATATATATATATATATATATATATATATATATATATATATATATATATATATATATATATATATATATATCGGATATCTGTGTTGATTTTTACTCCTTCACGGATGGAAAAATACAATGTGTTTTCATTCCAGGTGTACATCCGTTCACTACTGTCGTTCTGAAAAGAACAGTTTTGCTGACGTTTCGCCAAAAGCACATTTGGCATTTTCGAAGCTTTCTTTCTCGCGTCCGAATAGAGACAGATTCAGTCTATTATATATCTATATATATATATATGGGGGTGTCATCCCCCAAACTTTTTCAAATGGGAAGAGGGGTCAAGTGGTACCGCAATGAAAAGGGCTTTCTATTCTCTATACATTCCCGCTTTGGTTTTGAAAATCGGTCAAGTCATTTAGAAAATATGAAGGATTGAAATTTAAAATGTTTATTTACAAATTATCAGAGTAAATGATAAGGATAAATTCCTTCGACCAATTCGCTATTTTTGTCCTGTTATTTTAGATGTTTACTGCTGATTTTAGTGATTTGACATGCCACAACGATCAGGTGCGGTAGTTGCTAGATAGCTGTTCTGTAACTTGTGCGTTTAAATTTCTCAATATCATTAAATTTTTTATCAATAATTATGGTGTACTCACTTGCAGAAAAAGTGGAAATAATCGAACTTTATTTTAAAAATAATGAATGTGGCAATCGGGTTGCGCAGATATTTAATGAACGACATCCTGAAAAACACCTTTCCGGCAAAATTGTTCGCGAGTTAGTAGCAAAATTTCGCGAAACTGGATCCCTTATAAATAAAAAGAGGCAGATGGAAAATCCTGTAGTAAATGAAGCTATGGAGGTATTTGTATTGGGCCAAGTTGCCATGGATAGTACGCTGAGTACAATAAAATTAGCCAATGAGACCGGCGTGAATCGTACAAGTGTCCAAAGAATATTGAAAAAACACCATTTCCACCCGTATAAAATTCAGTTGGTACAAGAACTCAACGAAGACGATTTTGATCGCCGCTTGCAATTTTGTGAAACTATTAGTGTGCCAATAATAATAATTTTCTATTCAATGTGTGTTTTTCGGGTGAGTGCACTTTCTTTTTGAACGGTGTAGTTAATCGGCATAACTGTCGGTACTGGGCTGAGAACAACCCCAGGGTATTTCACGAGGTGCACACACAACATCCTCAGAAATTGAACGTGTGGGCTGGTATTTTTGGAAATTCTATTGTGGGTTCTTTTTTTCTTCCTGGAACTCTAACAGGTGATATGTACTTAGATTTACTGGAAAATACCATCGACCCAGCCCTAACTGACATCATCGAAAATAATCCTGGATACGTTGAAGCGGAACTGATATTTCAACAAGACGGTGCACCTCCACATTACTCTCAAAATGTGCGTAATTATTTAAACACTAACTTTCCCGGGCGGTGGATAGGACGAAGGGGTGCCATTGAGTGGCCTCCCCGGTCACCCGACTTGACTCATTTAGACTTTTTTCTATGGGGACACATAAAAAGTAAAGTGTATAGCACTCCACTTGCCTCATTAGAAGATCTGCGAACACGAATTATTGACGTTTGTCGCGAAGTGACCCCTCAAGTTCTTCAGAATGTTCGAGAACGATTTGAAGCTAATTTGTATTACTGTATGGAGGTCGACGGGCAACATTTTCAGCATTTGCTTCATTAATACGGTAAGTTTTTTTTTATTTAATTCAATTTATGCGTTTTTTGAAAAATGTATTTTTCAAATTTTAATCCTTCATATTTTCTAAATGACTTGACCGATTTTCAAAACCAAAGCGGGAATGTATAGATAATAGAAAGTCCTTTTCATTGCGGTACCACTTGACCCCTCTTCCCATTTGAAAAAGTTTGGGGGATGACACCCCCGCTTAGAGGGTTGAAAATTTTGCGATCATTTTAAGGGCAAAAGTTGTCCCCCTCACAAACAAAATTGATGTGTTTTTGGATTTTTTGAAAAAAAAATTACCCTGACCGTTATGCCTTGCGGTACGTTTTCGATGGGCCACCCTGTATATATATATATATATATATATATATATATATATATATATATATATATATATATGTATATATATATTGAAATATTTTGTATTAGGTGACTTAGTCAAAGATTAACATAGGCCATAAAAACACCTCAGGGTAGGAACTCAAGCCTAAACATTGAAAATGGCGTATGCGAAAATAATCAACAAGAAATGTGAAACATAAAAATATTTTCAGTTTTTCTTTTACGAACTGTATAATGCGTCAATTTGTAATGCCGGTAAAAGAAAAGAAGTTTTAAAATTTTGAATAAAATTGGTTGATTTTTTTTCAAATGCAGGAAAATGAAATAAACAGTAAAAACTCATAATGTTCTATTTAATGAGCATTTTAAATACTTATACGGTTGCAACTGCCAGGGTAAATTGAAAACCGCAATAACGAAATATCCTCAAATTTAAGAACAAAAGCTAAATATCCGCCTAAAAAACTAATGTGATTATCCATTAGTATGTTTGTAAGTTTATCGCTAAGATAATATTTTCTTTGAACGTGAGCACTAAAATACGGAATATGTTTTAACGACGTATATAAAGTTGTTAAAACATTTCTCATCGTCTTAAATTAAATCATATTTCAACAGAATTTGTTCACATAGAGACGTAAGAATATTTGCAAACATAACGTTTCTTGCTTCACTAACTACCAAAAAGAAGGAAATCAGGAAATTCCCTCATATTTTTCATGCCTGAACGTTTCCAAAGTCATAAATCAACTTGAGCTTGCCAGGGTTTTCTCTTATTTAAAACAGCGGAAATATAAACCTCTGTAATTTCTATATTCTGAGGCTTCTGTGTAATTTTCATTGATACTGCTAGTTTGATTGTGACAAGCTAAATTATTGTTAATATCTGGGAAAACCTAAATAAAAATAACACATGGAAATATCTGCAGTTTATTAATTTGTATGTTTTTAGATTTACAATAAGCAAAAAAAAACGCGTATAGGAAAACTTATTGTTAATAATACATCTTATTTAGCAAGTCACTACAGTGGCTGTACGTTCTTTTTTTGTAATAACTAGATTTTTTCAGCCTGAGAGTTATTGGTGTATATTGTGTCTAGAATCACCTTCCTAGATGATTTCAGAGAATCACATTTCAGGATCCCTAGACGCCAAAAAACATGATTTCTTAATTCCGTTAGTCGGTCGGTGTATTTTGTGGCGTTAGGTTGGCATAAGCTTCTTCTGAAGTGAGGAAGAATGATGGAGAATGATTGGTGGTGCAACATGTGTCCGGCTTTATAAAAGTGCCTTAATAGACCAATCTGTTTAAAAGTATGCCTAATTAATTTCTTTTAAAGTGCAGTACCCTTGGAAGCCTAGGGCTATTTATGGACATTCTCTGGCCCAAAATTTTTGTCCCGTTTTTATTTGGTTCCACATTTGATCAACCACGTGTTCAAGTCGATTTTCAAATTAGTTTCCGGCTGTGAGCTAATTCGGAATTATCTTTTATAAATAGAATGGCGTCCTGAACTTTGTTTTGGCGTTTCCTCGAGAAGCCTTTCTATAACCGGGAAATTCCTTCGGTTCGGGACCGTTGACGTCGAAAGAGCCTCTAGATGACTAGAGGCAAGGCAATATCTCTGAATAGTTTATTAATAGACTAATAGTTAATAGACAAACAATCGTTTGTAGGGTTTCAGGTTAAGATTTGAAGATATAGTTTCGGGATATAGTTTCAAGTTTATGCTGTAATTTTTGGGGTACATAAACCAAGAGTTGTACAATAGTTTTGGACTTCTTTCCTGTAAGACTACGAGGAATTGATTCTTAATTTTATATTTATAAATTTTATATAAGATAGCAGAAAAGAAGTAAGTAATTTATTTTTGTAAAACACCCTTGGCGAAATACTTAATATTTTTATAATTTTTTTCCTTGCGGCAGTGTGGTAAAAGAATATTCATGAATTTTTGACTTCCTTGTGCGCTATTTAATCTACATATTTGCGTCATGACATTCCGCCAGATGTTCACAGGTTGATATAATGGTAATAACTTTCTATCACATATTTGATATATTTTATATATATTTTTTGCATTTTCTTGATGTATTTATTTTTATATCTTAAGGTCAATTAATATGTAAAATGTAAACTAAATTTCACATTTCAAAAATTATTTTATAAAACAACTCTTAAAAAAAAGCAGAAAGGACAAAGGTGATCATTAAAATTTGACAGTCTGCTCTTTATACAGCGTTTTATTGAAAATTCCTCCAAATCTTTATTTTGTCAACATATATATATCGATATAGATTTCTTCCTAATTGAGTCACAGTCAATTAGGTGGCGCTCCTTTTAATTTCAAAAGGTGTAGCCGAGAACCTGCAACCTACAGCTCTCCGAAAAGATGACGGGTTGCCGTTCGCATGTATTGGTAAGTTCATAAGGACTTTACGCCTTACCAGGATAAGGTAAAGTTACATGAAAATTCAAGAAAGTTGGTATAAAGAAATAAAATTATCGAACAGCACGACTAGGCTTTGCTCGAGAACTCCGAAATTGACATAATGGTCAGAGAGCGTGTTTTGCTTATAAATAAAGTCAAGAATTCCTGTTTTTTAAAAAGCGAAACAAATAAGATCTATTATAATTAAAAAATCTAAGAATGAATGAATAAATGATGAACAATGTAATCAAAAATTTAAGAATAATCATTATAATTTTAAGTAATCATTTAACTTTTGAAACTACCAAAACCAACAATTTTTTTGAACCGGTTGTCCAATTAAGGATTATTGTCTCCAGCTATAACTCGGCAACGTTTTAAAGAAAAAAGTTTGACTTTTCCGTACTACTTTATTACAGAAAACAGAAAAAAAAACTGATAAACAGCAAAAAATTGTATAATTCCCTCAAGTATACAATGCTTACATTTCCGACAAATCCCAATTAGGAAAATTCAAGAGAAAATCAGCATTTCAATGTTTGAGTTGCTATTACGCCCCTAGTGGCCATTCTTCGAACTTAAAAATAATTTGCAGCGATTTCTTTTGGCCGAGTTACCCATAAATATTTTTCCCATAATTGTGTGATTAACGCTTACCGAATTATGGCCGGAGATCATTCTTAATTTGACACCCGGTACATATGCTATTTTTAGTCTTAGTCAGGGCCTAAAACTGTACGCAGCTTTTTAAAATAAACTGAAATTAAGTAGGCTTTCTTTTTAAAGAGTTTTCGCCAAAAGACCCTTTACAGCTCTTATGGAAAATGGCTATCGTAAATTTTTTATTATTATTTTGTAATAATGTGCAGTTCTCGATGTCTGATCAAGTTCTCATGGACACAACCTAATCTTAGGACTATTAGATAGAGAGTCTTAAACTTTGCCTAAATCCCATACAAAATACATAAGAAAATAAGATAAAGTTTTATTTGAAGCGAAGCTTGCAAATACGAACATCGCATCTCGATGTTTGCCTAAAATGAGTTAAAAATGTATTTATACAGGGTGCCACTGAAATATAAAAAGTTCTATGAACATAGGTCCGGAGATCCATCGTTTTCAAGATACAGGGTGCCCAAGTTTTCATATTTTCTATTTATTTTTTACACCCCATGGACATTTTTACAGATAATTGGCACAGAATATACGGTAACCAATGTTTACGAAATAAGCACAATATGTTTTCGAAAAATCTACAGGGTATTAATTTTTTTCGGGTTATGACCTTATTGACCCCCCCCCCCTAAGTCACTGACTGAATTAGAAAATGAGCTTCCCCATTCAGTTCTCTAACTTTCTGTATGTTACTTTAATTCGATATTTTCTACCATTTAGAAGTTATTTACCAGAATGTCCATTCGTGCACAGGAAACTATGTAGTCAAAATGCATTAACACAACTTTATTTTTCCCTAACTTGAAACTCTACAATAGAGTTATTAAAACAATATATTTTTAATTAAGCAGGCCATAATTATTGCTCTGTTTTAGAACTGATTTTGTTGACGTTAACGTTCTCGCGCGATTCGCGACTTTTTAATTATTATATGCTTTTAATTTCGTCCTTTAAATTGTGTTTAATTTTATATTCATTTTGTGTACGGGTTGGCAGATAGAAATAGAAAATCAAAATGAAATAAAAATTAAGGAAACATGTGTTTTCTTTCAATTTTTTTTAACAAGAGATGTTTCGGGTAAAACTAGTTTACTGATTCTAGTATTGTAATTGTGTCATAATCATCCTGAAACGTTAAAGCGCAATTAAGTTTAGAGTTTGATAGTTAGTATTACTAAACTTTCTGTACCAAACATAGTCCTGTAGAGGATTTCCAGAAAATAACTTGTTTTATTTTTTAAATAATTTTCTTATTTTATAATAACATGTTTTAAATGATATAATAATAATAGATAACCTTAAGCCATTCTCATATTTTCTATTTTATTTTTGTGTCATTTATGACTTTTAGAACTATAATCAATTAAACATTTAATGCTTATTGAAAATACAAAAATACATATCGGAAACAATCTTGTACATTTCCTGAAATAAGTGTTTGATACTTCTGATAGTATTCCATTTTTATCGAACTTCTACACAACTTTAATAAAACTGTTAATAATCTAATGTAAAATCTTCGTCGTTGGTGGTATGGAGAGTAACTCTTCTGTAATAATAGAATACTAAAATACTTATAGAGCTTTACGAATATGAAATTCTTATTGCACTTTGAGGATAACAAGTGCTTATGGAGTTTTTACCGACTTGAGTATTTACTTTAGGTAACTAAGGATAGGCACTAATCATTTGAGTCGTGGTCCCACCAGGAACTAATGCCTTTTTATAATAGAAATCATGCTTACTGACAGCAGTTTTTCTTAAGTTCAGTATTAATTAGTTTACATCATGTTTAAACAATTAATTATTTAATTTATAAAGTTTAAGCAAAATCTATTAGAATAATATATTAGAATGAGCATTAGTTGACATTATAGTCTGCGAAGATTGGGTCATACTAATAGTTCTGGAGCAGAAATAACGTAATTTAATTTGTATATGTTGCTAAAAATATAGTTTTTATTATTTGCGGAAGTAGATGGTGTACTTTTGTCGTCTTTTCTTTTTTTCGGCTCTGTTTATAGCATTACTGTCATACTTTTAACAGCAAGGAAAAAAACTTTTTGTTCAAACATCTTCTATGGGTGGCCAAAAAATATTCCAACAAAACATCCTCACCGTGTTCATACTTATTTTCTTGGTTTCCATTTTACAGCGAAAATTATTTAAAAAGTGTAAGTCATCACTGCGAATCTGATATGCAAGACGTATAGCAGAGCGTAATGATCAGTTAACATATAAACTTCATATCTTGCAACTTCCCTCTTCAATAGCGCCCACTAGAATCTAGGAGCTATATAAGAGGGTATTAATTAACCTTGTATCAGTTTATTAGACCCACAGCGATGAAAACACATTTTGTTCGTGGGCTCTAACTATCTAAACCTATTTTTCGCAAAAAAAATCATAATAATAATAAGAAATAACCGCTGCAATAAAGCATTCTCCTCGGTTGTTTCGGTAACCCCGTAAATATGCAAATTTTTTAGCATACTGTATGTACGGCGACGCTAAAACATGCTTTTGGGTAGTTTCGGCGATTTACCATACATAAGTATGCTAAAATTTGCTTGAAATTATGTAAGCTTTGGGTCCTTTCTTTTTAAAAATAATTTAAAATTATTTTGAAATATACAGGATGTATCAATAATAGTGCAAATAAAAGTTACATTTTTCTAAAAAAATACAAGCCATGTTTAAATTTTATTGTTCATAAAAAGTTTTATTAAGGGCTAAAATTTCAATTTTTTTTAAATATGGATTTTTTTATTTTCAAAGAGTAAACAATGTAAGAATTATTTTCTTCTTAACAAACACTCTTTCATAAAAATTAAATACGTGTCTAACTCTGAAGGAAATATGAATCACACGATGGTTGTTATTTTAAAATACCATTAAGATAAGAGGATTGCTCGCACAGGTGGCGGCATTTAGAAAGAATTACGTCGTCACTTTTGCATGGTGCGTTGCAGAGAGTACGTGTGACTTCTGTTTTGTTCAAAAGTGGTGCAAAGATATTGATTTGCAGTTCTTGTGACTTTTGTGGTGGTATTTGTGGTTGTCATATTTAGGTGAGTCTGCTCACGGGCAAAACGTATTGACCTTTGCATTTGTATATTATTTAATTGAAATTCGCTTTATGTTTTATTTAATTATTTACTAGTAGATAGTCAATGGGGACTCTGGGTCACACATTAAATTATCAGGCCTTACTATCTGTCGTTCAGATATTAAAACACAGTCGTACGTGTTAATAAGACGCTGTCGTTCAGTGTCGTTTTCATATTCCTGTCGTTCGGAATATTAGGCATTGTCGTTCATGCCCACATACTGTCGTTCAGTATTATGGCCACTATTAATTATTGTTATCATTAAAAACTATTAACAAACAATCAATAACTATTAAATAAACAACCAATAATACCATAGAAAGTCAGACTTATTTAATTAGTCAGTACTTGTTGCTCAGATATTGTTTTTCTCCTAATTACAGATAACTATTAAAACAACTCAACAAAAGACGGCCAGCCTGGTTATACAGGATAATCAAATATTGTCAATAATCGTTCAGTTAATGTAAGTAGTACATAAGTCCGTTCAGTATCTTTATTATATTTAAACATTATGTTTGTTTTAGTTGTAAGTTAAATTCGGTTTATATTAAATAGATTATTTTTGTATACCAAGAGGCCTCAAGTTTTTTTTTATTATTATTATTATTTTTGGAGGTCTCACAATAAATAAAATGTAAGTTTAAGAAACTTTCGTCTATAAGTATTAGGATCTCCTGTCGTCCAGTAATATAATGCGACCTACATAAATCAGTAGTATACTTTCCCCAAATTTAATAATTAATACTTCGGCTGTTTTAAATGACCCTCTGGTATATATTCATATCAGCAGAAAGCATATTTAATTCTCATCAGACAATACATTAATGCAAATGTTTTTTAGTAATTTGCTTTTTTGAGTGTTGTGTACTAGTGTTACCGTCTATTAAATTACTTGTATTATTATTATTATTGATAAGCGCACCCTGTATGTTATTTTGTGCATAGGCTTCTATTAAAATCCAATGCTTTGTATAACGTAAAATGTTTAGTTATCTTTTACTTAACTTCAAAAATTCGAAGTATCCTTGATACTAATGCCTGAAATTATTATAACTTTTTAAATCGGTTTATAAAAAAAATGAACATATAGAAAATATCATAAGTTAGGTATATGCAACTCTTTATAAATTTGACTTAGTTCTCGAAATGAGACGGTCTGTATATGTAGAATTTCAATATGGAATATAATACAGGGTATTTCATTTAAGAAATGCAACATGTATACGTCATGTATTTTTGACGCACCCAGTGTATTTCCAAATAATTTTAAATTGTACCTCTATTCGACCTGCTTATAATATATTTAAAAAGAATGACCCGTTTAGCATCAATCCTATAAGATAATATAACTTTTAAAATGTTCCCAGTTTGTACTCATAGTCCGATGGCCAGTATATTTATTATAATGTTTTATTCAGGCCAGCCACGGAAAAATATTTAAGAGAAACAATCTTGGCCCAGAATCGGAATTCACCAGCTTAGAGAGAAACCCAGCCCGTCCGTCGTTAACCTTTGGAGAATTGACACTGAACGAATTCTTTGATATAAATTTTTATCGATAATCATAATAATATATAAGAATATATACCCCACACTATACATAATAAGCAAAATAATAGTTTTCTACGTTTAGCGTTGGTTTTAAAAATCCATGGACAGACGCTTATTAGAAATTGATAGGATAAATTGTTAAACGGAATATTTTAAAAATCGCTAAATTTTCATTACCCGAAACTTTCCTCGTTATGAATCTTTCCTTTTATTAGGAATAGTGAAGGGTGACCCAGTTTAGTTCATTACACAGTAATTACATTAGTAACACCTATATTCTATCTTTTCGAATATTTTTATCGCGCGCCATTTTGTTCAGTCATATTGGATTCCTACCAATATATTACCAGTTTCTACATATGCCACCTTGATTTTTGGGGATAATTTAAAATAAATTTAATAAATAGTTTTAACATAGGCACGCACCGTCATTTTGTTACATCATATGGAACTCGTACCAGTTTATTCCTATATCACACTTAATGCTTATACAAAATTTGGAATTAATCTAATGAGTGGTTTTTTCGGGCAGATTTTTTAAATATTTTATTAGCCCGCCATTTTGTTTTGTTATCTAATATTCATACCAAAATGTTACCAGTTCATTCCTATGTCACGCCATCTTGTTCCAGCATACTGGATTTTTACCAAAATATAATCAGATCATCCCCACATAACGCCCTTAATTTTTGACTAAAATTTGAAGTCACATTGATGAACAGTTTTTAGGCTAAGCCGCGTACTAAGGATGCTAAAACCTGAAAATATATAAAACCTGATAGGATGATTTTTTCCACAATTACAAATATTTTAATTGATCGTCATTTTATTCCGCCTTCTTAAATTAATACTACAGTTCTACTTTTTATACCACAATTAGCTGTAGCACACAATTTGAAATCAGTCCATTCAGTAATTTTTCCAGGCTGAATTTTTAAATATTTTATTAAACCAACATTTTATTACGCCCTCTTGGATTTGTACCAACATTTTACCAGTTGATTCAGATATCTTTGTATAAAAGTTGTTTTTAATAATATTTTTCACTAGGCCGCCATTTTGTTTTGAAATATGGAATTTTTACCAAAATATTACCAGGTCATTCCCATATGACCCTTAATTTTTGCCTTAAATTTGAAATCAATCTGACGAGTGGTTTTTATCCTTTACCGCGAACTGACAGACAGACAGACAAACCGACAAATAAACCGACACAATTAATAAAACATATGTTTTGAAATCTAGGGACGCTAAAGCCTGAAAATATGTAAAACCTGAGAATTTGATTTTTTTGACGATTACAAACATTTTATTTGGCCTCCATTTTGTTCCACCATTTTAAATTAGTACGATCGTTTCAGAAGTTCATCTTTATATCACAACTATTTATGGCACACAATTTGAAATCCGTCCATCAAGTAGTTGTTTCAGCCTGGATTTTTAAATATTTTATTAAGCTGTAATTTTGTTCAGCCATTTTGGATTCGTAGAAAAATTTTACCATTTGATTTCTATATAATACTTGATTTGTGTGCAAAATTTGAGATAAATTGGATAAGTAGCTTTTTAGTAATAATTTTTTTAACATTTCACTAGACCGCCATATTGGATTTTTATCAAAATGCTACCAGATCATTTCCATATAACCCTTAATTTGTGATCTACATTTGAAGTCAATCGAGTAGGTAGTTTTTTAGCTATGCCGCGAACAGACAGACAGACCGACGGAATTGAGAAAACATGTTTTTCGGCATCTAGGAACCCTGAAATGTAAAGATCTGAAAAAATCTCGGAGGGTGATTTTTGCACGATTACAATACATTCCATTTACGAGGGAAGTAAAAAGGATTAATTGTTCAAAAATCCCCTCGATTTTGTTTCGATTTTTACACATTTTAGAAAGATTTTTTAGCTTTTTCCTTCCCTCGTAAAAGGTCAAATGTTCGTAATAATCCAATATGGCAAAACAAAATGGCGGCGTAGTGAAATGTTAGAAAAAATATTATTAAAAAAGCAGTTATCGTATTTATTTCAAATTTTGCACAAAAATCAAATATTATGTAGGAATGGACTGTTAAAATTTTGGTACCAATCCCAGATGGCGGAACAAAATGGCGGCCAAATAAAACGTATAAACGTTTTTTTTTTAAATCAACGTAAAAAAAATCTTATTCAATTTACTTTAAATTTTGCAGAAAAATTAAATTTGATATAGAGATAAATTTGTACGAATTCGTCATGACGTAATAAAATGGCGGTGTGTGTCAAGGTAAAAACTACTTATTGAATTTTTTAATTTATGTCCAAAAAATAAGTTTGGCATAGGTAGAAACTGGTAATATATTGCTAGGAATCCAATATGATGAAACAAAATACGCTCAATACAAATCTTTGAAAAGACAGTAAATATCTGTTTCTAAATAACTATTTACTGAACGTAATTGGTCACACTTCACCATACCTAATAAAAGAGAATATTCATATCGACGGAAGTTCCGGGTAAAGGAAATTTACCGTTTTATTTTTAAATAATAGATCCCATTTTTTTTGTTTCAAATTCCATATTTTCCAAAAGATTTTATACCTTTTTCACATAATTAATCCCTATAGTTTTACCGGTCTTTATAACACTGACTTGTAACACTAATAATTTCAAAATTTTAAAAGCTGTTAAATTCAACTGTTTGATTTTTGACGAAACCAACAAAATTGCTGATTCCTATCTTAATATATAACATAAGTGTCTTAGATTTTACAGTTCTGAAGTTGTCAACTTTCAAATGATAAAAACTCAAATAAGGTGGAACAATATATAAAATATAATTACAAAAAAATTTCTGGAATATTATGGGAAACCTAAATTTTAAAAAGAAAGGTGTGTTTAGTTACAAAATAAAAGTTGTCACAGTTTGTTCAGACGGACTGTTAAAAAATCATGTGAAAACTGGGAAAAATTAAATAGTATAATTTTTTTTAATAGTGAAATTAGGAAATTACGATAAAATATTAAATCAACGTATCCGAGCGATCTTCAAAATTGTATATATGTATTTATTTCCATTTACAATTTTATGTTTTTAGCTATAAATGCCTCAATTAGTTTAATTTACAAACTCAAAATGATGTTAAAAATGTAAATGTTTTTTTTCTACTGCTAGTCAAGATATTAGTGAGGGCTCATTGGATTCCGAAAAGAGGAGTAGAAAAATGTTGAAGAGTTTCAGTACCGCACAAAAACTGTTTTAAAAGTTAAAAAAGAATTTTTTTCTGAAATTTCTTAAATGTTATTACACATACTTTTAGGGTCGTCTTCAGAATACAATGAAACCTCACTCATATTTTTACAATCAGTAGCAAGTTGGTAGACTAGATTTAATAAATTAAGACAACGCCAACAAAATTTTGTCTAGTTTAAAAAAGCATCAGTAAATTTTAAATGATTACAGCAATAAAATTTATTTTGTTGTGTGATTTATTTTTTTGGCATTTGAACAAATATAACTTTTTTGTTACTATTCGTCAAATCATGGGGAATCAACGAAGGAACGAATATTTCATCTACATTATTCATTAATTCTTAATTAATCTATTCACATGGATTTCATGCATTTCAAAGTTTGTCAATAGACAGAAAATTAAAGATTTGATGCACACGAATGGTTCACCGAAGTCAAAGCCCACGTGATTATTCGCCCAAAAAGTGGAATCGCAGAGCAACGGGTCGCCAGGATGAACGGGACCCTCCACACTATGCGGATAAATAAACGAATAGACGAATGAACGAATAACAAGTAGCGGACTTTACTATTCGTCCGCATAGTGTTCAGGGTGCCGTTCGCATGTGCTACTCGTTACGCGGCGATTCCGTCTTTTGGGCCAAGTAGGCTTGGACTTTGGCGAACCATTTGTCGTCAACATGTCATTTGTTTTTTGTATATTGTCAAAAATTGTATATCTAAATGAATGAAATCAATGTGAACGAATTAAATACAAATTGATGAATAGTACGGATTTAATTTACGTTCATTCATTGATTGAACCTTTCGTTCATATGAATTGAGAAATTGAATGAACGAATAGAACCAGATAGTGAGTGGTGAGCTTGAGAACTTACAATCTTATGTTCTAAGACCCACATTTTGGCAGAGTGACAGTTTAATTTTTGTATGTTTATAAATATGTTTCATACAATTTAGGCACTGTGGTTTCCATTTACCATCGCTTGTCCTTAATATAATTATTACAGTGTAGTTTCCTAAAATCTACCTCTCAGCACGAATATTTTTAAAATTTACAATCACAATGATTCTTCTTCTCGCCTGATTTCAACTGCCAATCGCTTGCGTCATTCCGTTTTCGTGCTCGTCGACTTCGCAGACAACAATAACAATTGTGTTAGAAAATGTGTGAAATGCAATAACACATAAATAAAATTCAGTGATTCATCTTATTCTTCCCATTGTTCAACACAAGATTCTTCAGGTAGGTTTTCTCTTATATATATTATTATATATACCAAAATGGTACAGATCGCTCCATATTAAATTTAAAAATAGATCTTAAAGATGCATACTTTTTAGTAGCGATAAAGAAATAATACAAAATATATCTTTATAGATTTAAATTCAATGATTGCTTCTATCAATTTAAGTGTTTACCATTCGGTCTTAACATAGTCCCGTATATATTTACCTTAATAATATAATATTTATCTTAAACCAGTAGCAAGGAAACTTCGACTTATGGGTATAATAACTGTTTTTTATCTGCAGGACATTCTAATAATAGGCAGAACCAAATCAGAATGCATAATAAACACCAAAACCACCTTAAAACTGCTCGGAAAATTAGGGTTTATAATTAACGTAGAAAAAAGTACGTTACATCCTAAACAAAACATAACATCTTCCTAGTTTAAATATAGGAGAACGTGTCAATCTTGATAGCTTAAATAAATAAAATTTTGCGATTTCACTGTCAATAATATTTTGGTGAATCTAAAAATCGAGATTGAACAACAAAGTCGTACTAGTAAAAGTAAAGTAACGATCGTTACATTTAGACAATAAATTCAATAATTGCTTATATCAATTTAATTGTTTACTGTTCAGTCTTAACATAGCCCCGTATATATTTACCAAACTTCTTAAACCATTAGCAAAGAAATTTCGACTTATGGGTATAATAACTGTTTTTATCTGGAGCATTCTAATAATAGGCAGAACAAAATCAGAATGCATACTAAACACCAAAACCACCTTAAAACTGCTCGGAAGATTAAAGTTTATAATTAACTTAGAAAAAAGTATGTTAGATCCTAAACAAAACATAATATTTTCCTAGTTTATATATATAGGAGAACGTGTGTCACTGCTGATAGCTTAAATAAATAAAATTGTGCGATTTTATTTTTAATAATACTTTGGTGAATCTAAAAATTGAGTATGAACAACAAACTCGTACTAGTAAAATAAAAGTAACGATCGTTACTTTTAGACAATAAATTCAATAATTGCTTATATCAATTCATGTGTTTACCGTTCGGTCTTAACATAGCCCCGTATATATTTACCAAACTTCTTAAGCTAGTAGCAAGGAAATTTCGACTTATGTGTATTATAACTGTTTGTTATCTGGAGGAGATTCTAATAATAGGCAGAACCAAATCAGAATGCAAAATAAACAACACCAAAACGACCTTAAAATTGCACGGAAAATTGGAGTTCATAATTAACTTAGAAAAAATACGTTAAATAAAACATAATATATATATATATATATATATATATATATATATATATATATATATATATATATATATTTTTTTGCTTTGTGTTCTTTGACCTTTTTTTCAATATATATTTATCCTAATTTTTCTTGGTTTGAGGTCAATACATTAACAACAAAATTAGTACATATTTTTAAACATATATTTTGTTTCTAAGGTGACGCTTCGACCATAGTTTTGGTCTTTTTCAAACCTAAAATTTGTTTAGCACTATTTTTTAAGTTTATAAAATATTAAAAATTTAGGACTTACCATAGAACGTAAAATAGTTGAAATAAAAGTATATATAATCCACATATCTGACATATACTACACATATTTAATTTACATTTTAAAAATATTGTGGACGTTTATTACAGACAAATTACAAGCGACTGAGCGAACACTGTTACAGTAAAGATATATACAATTTATTTAGGTTGTTTATGTCTTTTTTATCATTTATGGCGTTTTTGTTTTTTTGAATTTTAGCCATCTCAAAAAATTCTCTTTTTTTCAACTGAGGTTCGGATTTTAATACTTTCACTTGTTCGTAGTTGAAAGTATGTTTTCTGGGACATCTCATGGTGTGTTAATGCGGTGCTGTTCTTTTTATCATATTTGTGACTTTTCAGTCTATTTTCTAAGTATTGGCTTGTTTGTCCAATATAAACACCGTTACAATTATTGCAAGGGATCTGATAGACTATAATGCTTTTTTTATTAATTGGCGTTTTCGATTTTAATTTGCTGAAGTTCTTTGATAATAAGTTATAGGCTTTGTGACTTGTCGTGATGTTATATTTTTTAAAAAGGTTTTGAAATTGCTGGGATAAACCATTTATGAAAGGCAGAGAAATGTATTTTGTTTTAGGTAGATTTGATGTAATAATGGCATTTTCAGAATTGTAATATTTATGTATTCTGCTTTTGCACCTAAATTTCAGCTCCTGTCACCCAATGTCTCAAAAAAAATCTGTAATTATTGGTCTGACAGACCGGGCAATTAAGCTGTCCGACTCTGAATTCAGAGAACGAGCAATTAAAAAGGCTAAAGCAGCATTAAATCTAAATCAGTACCTTAAAAAATTAGTAAATAAATTATTCAAAAGCAGAATACATAAATATTACAATTCTGAAAATGCCATTATTACATCAAATCTACCTAAAACAAAATACATTTCTCTGCCTTTCATAAATGGTTTATCCCAGCAATTTCAAAACCTTTTTAAAAAATATAACATCACGACAAGTCACAAAGCCTATAACTTATTATCAAAGAACTTCAGCAACTTAAAATCGAAAACGCCAATTAATAAAAAAAGCAATATAGTCTATCAGATCCCTTGCAATAATTGTAACGGTGTTTATATTGGACAAACAAGCCAATACTTGAATGAAATGTCCAAAAAACATACTTTCAACTACGAACAAGTGAAAGTATTAAAATCCGAACCTCAGTTGAAAAAAAGAGAATTTTTTGAGATGGCTGAAATTCAAAAAAACAAAAACGCTATAAATGATAAAAAAGACATAAACAACCTAAATAAATTGTATATATCTTTACTGTAACAGTGTTCGCTCAGTCGCTTGTAATTTGTCTGTAATAAACGTCCACAATATTTTTAAAATGTAAATTAAATATGTGTAGTATATGTCAGATATGTGGATTATGTATACTTTTATTTCAACTATTTTACGTTCTATGGTAAGTCCTAAATTTTTAATATTTTATAAACTTAAAAAATAGTGCTAAACAAATTTTAGGTTTAAAAAAGACCAAAACTATGGTCGAAGCGTCACCTTAGAAACAAAATATATGTTTAAAAATATGCACTAATTTTGTTGTTAATGTATTGACCTCAAACCAAGAAAAATTAGGATAAATGTATATATATATATATATATATATATATATATATATATATATATATATATATATATATATATATATATATATATATATATATATATATATATATATATATATATATATATATATATATATATATATATATATATATATATATATATATATATATATATATATATATATATATATATATATATATATATATATATATATATATATATATATATATATATATATATATATATATATATATATAGGAGGACGTGTGTCACTGCTGATAGCTTAAATAAATACAATTGTGCGATTTTATTTTTAATAATATTTTTGTGAATCTAAAAATCGAGTATGAACTCGTACTAGTAAAATAAAAGTAGGTAACGATCTTTTAGACAATATAATTTAAATGGGCGATTTCATTTATAATATGAATACAGGACAACGTGTGTTGCCTATAAATATGGGATAAAATCAGTCCATTATTATAGTTATGCATGAGAGTGTGGTGTTACGTTTAAAAGCTAAGGGCAACAAACTCGTACTAGTAAAATAAAAGTAACGATCGTTACTTTTAGAAAATATAATGAAATCTGGCGAATTCATTTATAATATGAATATAGGAAACGTGCGTTGCCTATAGATATGGGATAAAAATCGGTCGATTTTCATAGTTATGCAGGAGTATGGTGTTACGTTTAAAAGCCTAGGACATTAATTTGTTTAGATTTTTGCCCCTGAGAATTATTATGGATATTTCGAAAACATTTTTTATTATATAAAATCTAGCGATTTTACATATGTATATTAAAATAAATAAATAAATAATTGAAATAAATAAATGCAACTAAGTAGATATGACTGAGGGTCGGTATTTGTTTTTCTTTTCAGACTCGTCTGAAGGCAATTTATATAAACAAAACACTGTTACCCTCAATCAAACTCCTTTGGACCAAACACAAACAACTCCTACAGTTGCACAAACACCTTTGAAGCTAGAAATAACCATAGTGGAGGGTGAATCAAACCAACAACAACCAAAGCAGCCAACTGTAAAGCATTAGTTCCCTCTAAGGTGAATATCAAAATTCAACCTTGCCTTAACAAGTCGGCAATTGAACATGATAAACTTATGGCGGCAGGACTATCGGCACAGTGCACTGTTATAGAAAAGATGATTCATCTTTCAGAGCAGAAACATTAGCAGAGGCATGCCAGTTATTTGCTAATGTTCATTTTGCCATTTCTCTCCACAGCAAATTCCGAATCAGGTCACACTTAACCCTTTATCGGTTTAAGTTACCATATGGTAACACATTTTTTTTTGTCCCTTATCGGGCAAGACACTAAAAAAACCTTTTAAAATTATTATACTGTTAGAGGATATATATAATCTAATTCTGACAATACTTTTATTAGTTTTATGTTGATAGTTGAATTAGAAACAAAGTTAGAAGTTGTAACCATTTGGTCACATAGTCCATTAAAACAACCTTTATCCTGAAATTATAAATATTTATTTATTGAATATAATCAAAAATACATTTCCTTTTTTCAAGTTTTACTGAAGTAATTATTTATTTATTTACATGAAAAGCTTTGAAACAGTTTTTTGAGTCTGTGAGGCACAACCTGCAGTCACACTTTTCGCACTTGAGGCGACTTGTACCTTTTACACAGTGCCTGCACCTTCCCTTACTGGCATGGACTGGCCAGTGACCATAACAGTCCAATCTTGATGCTACATCTGGGCGCTCTACAGTTGGACGCTGTATGGTTATTGTTGATGTTTCTGCATTATCAGAACTAGGACGCCCCCTTCTAGATTCTTTACAACACTTAGCCAAACCTGATACTATTTCCAGCCTAAAATTCTTCAGCGCCATATATTTTTTTTGTAGAGCATCACAATCCATTCTATATAGGAGCCAAGCATTTACAACAGTTACATCCAAAAGGTATGCAAATATTGTAAAATACCATCTTTTGGCTTTATGAGGAGTTTTATAAAATCCCATCAACGCATTGGCAGTATCAACTCCACCCATATGTTTATTGTACTGCTTTACTATAGCCGGACATGGTACATCATTTTTTGCCTTTAGCGACTTATTATATCTTTTCACAGTAGCCAATGGCTCTATTCCCACAGTAGTACTACCTAGGAGCACAACTTTATTATCAACCCATTTGACAATTATAACACCCTTGCTTTTATCCGATTTATAGTCAAAAGTTCCCCTTCCTTGTTTTTCTAGGATCTTATCGGTTTTGATTGGGCAACCTGCAATTCTATTACTACGCATGGTTCCAAGGCTGTATATACCCAAATTTTCCTTCAGATATATCAAAAGAGGGAGACCTGAAAAATAGTTGTCAAAAAACAGAGTTGCCTTAGTTGGTTCGTAAAGAGATTTTGACAATGCGATGACAATCCCAGCACCAAAACCCATGTCAGTTTCTGCCTGAGTAAGTTCATTTATACTACCTTGAAGCGTTTCAAATGTAGTTGCTCCTTGATAGGGTATAAAATCCAAGATATAGCCAGATACACCAGCAATGACAAAAAACTTATATCCCCATTTGTGGGGCTTATTTTTTATGTATTGTCGGAGATTTCCCGCACGAGTACCCTTGCACGCGACCATGGTTTCGACAATAGAATATTCATTTTCAGTATGATATTTTCGGAAATTTTGTCTTAGGCTGTCAATCAGGGGTCGAATCTTGAAATATCTATCCTTTGTATCTTCGTTTATGTCCTCATTGTTGTTGAAATGAATGTAACGTCTCAAAGCTTTGAATCGTTTGACGGTCATAATAGAAGCTATCTGCTCAATCCGGGTGCCACTGGCCCAATAATCCTCATAGGAGGGCAGATTTATTATACCCATCAATAGCATAATGGATATGAAATCTGTCATTTCTTTGGCATTAGTGGCTATACAAGTACCAGTTTGTTGAGTGCTGTACAAATTTGTTTGGTCAATTATGTTTGTCATTATGTCAAAGGAAAACAAGTTTGAAAAATATTCTAAGGGCGTAAGAATCTCTGGATTATGGGTGGGATAAAAGACCGAATCTCTATTGGGTTTAGTAATGTCTTCTTTGTTCCAACTAAATTGGATATATGGAACTTTCTTCTTTTTTTTTGTAGGCGGTTCAGCGTCATTTGTTCCATCGCGGCTTTCTTTGTCCCCACTACGGTTTATGTCAGTTGTGAATTCTAAAAATTGTACTAATTATTTTTTTTAAATGTTAAAAATATTGTAATATTTACCCGAAGTTTGCTGTCTAGTACGTAATATATTATTCTGTATCTGTTGCAAAGTCATATCGTCTTCTTCACTATCGTCATCAGATTCATTGTATTCTAAAAGCGCAATAGTTTTTTTATAAAGCTAGATTAAACTTGAGATTTTGTAGTGTTTATTTACCTGACGTATGGCCTATTACTTTTTTTTGAATCATATTCAAACTCATATTTTCCTCGTCATCCGAATTGTCGGATCCATCTGAAAGCTGAGGAGGAGGTGGTAGTCTACTTTTCCTCTTGCCATAAAATGAACAAGACGGTATTGTATCAAAATAATCCAATTCATCCATATTTATGAAGATTTTATATAATCCACTAAAAAAATAACCATATAATGGTATGGGCAAAGTGACCATATGGCTACGCATATTCAAACACAAAAATTTCCGACATTTGCATAGATATGTACCTAAACTAAAATTAAAATATCATACCTTATATATTCAAAGAACCAACTCCAAAATTCCAGCACAGTTAGATAAATTTTACTCTACAAACTATCAGTAATTATACCGGCACATCACATAACCTTAAAAATTTCCGCGCACATGCACCAACAAGCGAAAATAAAAATTTCTGGAGGGACCGTACCCTGATGTTCGTTATTTCCCCCACCTTAGCACGCATGTGACCGTACGGTATCGTTGTCCGAGAACCGGCAAACTACGAGTAAGGTTTAAAAATGCTTTAGAACATTGTGTTACCATATGGTTATATAGTCCATAAATGGGTACATAGTTTAACACAGTGTAGACCGATAAAGGGTTAAATACAGACTGCAAAACAAGTTTCAAAAACATTAAAAATAGGTAAATTTCTATTTACCAAAAAATTTGCAGAGGTAGTAAAGGACGAACAAACAATTAAGAAAACATTACAAATGGTAGCCAACTACGCAAGTACCCTTCCAAGATTTTACAGGCTTAGAAAAATATTGCAAAGAACCGAGAGGTTTTAGGATGGGTTAAAGGAATATCAATTCATTTTTATTCAAATCCCAAATAATTTTTTGAACTTACTGTAAGAATCTCGGAAAATGTATGGAAAGAATACAAAAACTCTCAGACATTCAAATTTTGCTGGTGATGTTATCTATAAAAAAAATTAATCTTCAGTTTTAAAAAGAAAAATAAAAAATATACATTAAGGGAGTTTGCCATATTAATAGGTAAACTTGTAGCTGCATAAACAGCTACAACGTACGGTTTTGTACATATCAAACCTTTTGAAACAATAAAACATAATTCTCTAAAAGATAATTGTTTAAATTATTAAAAAAAGTATTCCTGATTCATTATTACCGGAATTAGACTGGCGGTATAAACATATTGGATTAGGTCAGGATATAAAACCAACCAAATTTTCTTGTAAAATATTCTCGGATACCTCAACGACGGGTATTGTAGCATTTTGTGGAGAAACTAAGTGCCGTGGTTTTTGGGACTAAAGTTGCATATAAATTATTAAGAGATCAGAGCTGCAGACTGTAACAGAATAGACTATTACAACGGTATAGAGTATATATTTGTATATATTCTAAATGTAATTTAAACAATATTTTACTAAAACTGTTGGTTTTTACGTTAACGCTTAAACATGCTTGATTATTTCAAAAGAATTATAAGTGGATTTGTCTAAGATTAGTTTCGAGAATTTTAAAACCTAAACAAAATAATAAATATCATATATCTCAAACGCTATCTTCTAGACTATATACACCGATTTATGCATAGATAAACTTTCTTAAATGGTTACAATTTATGTCTTCTTTCGAGAGTTCATGGTCCCATATGTCCCTTGTCTCATAGGAATCTTTCTTTGGCCCGTTTAACTTGATGCAAATATTAATTGAAAAATTTTATTTGGTTCGATGCAATGATAATGAATGGTCAATTTACTATGTTAAAGATACAATAGAGTACTTTGTAATAGGATAATATTCCCTACAGAAAAGATTAACTGAAAAGGTTTTTCTGTGCCTGTTTTTCGCCACGACTTTTCGGACCCATATTGGATTGGTTTAAGGGATGGATCTAGTAATAGCTAAGCTAACTTTGTATTTTACGGGAAGACTAATAGTCAGTCTGTGTCAGAGTTTTGTTTCTTATAGTTGATCTTAAATTCTTCTTTTGTGGTAGTTTATGGGGCTTTACGTATACAGTGGGCTATTAAAGTTGAGGGATTTTCAAAGATATTTTATTTTTATTCTATGATTTATTTGGGGAGTAACTTGTTTTCACGAGTTAAATTTACGGTTTATTTAAAGATTTTTGTTTTCTTTCTTTTGTACTAAGGTTAGGGATTTTAAGATAATTCCCTCATTTTCTAGATTTATATACTTTTTTTTTGTTATTAATTTTAAGTATTATTTTTGTACAGTATTTCACTTCATTTACTTTTGTTAATAGATTTTTAAGTTGTTTTTAAAAACCAAATCTTTTATTTAAATAAACCACCTGCTAGTTAAAATAAATCTATTCAAGAAGAAGATACCATCGTTGTTGCAGTTTGCTGTTGTTTGAGCTTATATGGCCGTAGAATTGGTGAGATAGATAAGATGTTTAATTCAATTTATACTAACAATTATATTTGGTGACATTGTAAATTATAATTCACGAAGAAGCCTATTTAGTACCTTTGATTTTACTTATCATATCTTAGTTAATTTCAGTATTGTGATAGGGTTGCCAGCTATGCTTCAAATAAATAAATAATTTTAAACATAATAAATAACCGCTCTATAACCCTGTTAGAAGACTAATAAAGTCTTTTGCAAAACAGAAAGGTAATATTCGCATATTATTGAGAATAAACAATTAAACAGCCATTTCCTGTATAAATCGAGGAGGAAGTGTTAAATATCCATCTCTAAATAAGGTCACAAATTAATTGTGGCAATGGTGTGAAGAGAGAGGGAGAGTCATCCACTCTACAAGGAGATTCCCCTGATGGTAGGGAAGTTGTACGGTGCAATCAATGTAATAATATCCTCCCTAGCAGAAGGAATCCTGAAAGAGTATTCGGTTTGCCTTAAAAAATTCTGGCACTTTTGTATATGTCAGCAAGTAAATCCTTATGAATACAATTTGCAAATATACCTTATTTTTTTAATGGAAACTTTAAACAATAGAAATACTAAATTTCTACAGATCAACTTCTTCTACTACTTACTTCCACAGTATACAATATTCCAAACCCTAAATAGGCATTCACATGGAATCCCGATCCAATTTTAAGACATTTAGAAAAATGGTATTGCGTAGAGACGTTAAGTATAGAGAATGTATCATATAAGCTTGTTACTATTATGGCGTTAACATCTGCCAGTAGAGTGCAACCTCTTTCTGTTATAAAAATTGAGAACTTTAGAAGATAAAATTGAAACTAGTTCCTGACAGATTAAAAATATCTGGATCCAGTAGAATACAACCTATACTCATTTTTCCTTTCATTAAAGTAAGACCAGAGTTACTTGTAGCATTCACTATAGAGAATTACTTTAGAAAATCCGAGGTTTTTCGTCATCACGAAAAAAAAGGTTATAGCTACTTTTAAAAAGCCAATTCATTCTGCCTTTTCTTTATCTTTAGGAGGCATAGGCACACCCATAATCTCATTTCATAGCGTGCGCCATGCATCAACTTCTGCACCTGACAGAGCATGTGTAAGTGTAGAACAAATAAAGAATACAGCAGGTTGGACACCTACCTCTAATACATTTTTAAAATTCCACAATAGACCCGTAAAAGATCCAAACGACATATTTGATAGCACTATTCTAAGTTGCAAGAGATGTAAAACTATAACCTTTTCAGTAGGTCAATTAAATCAACTTATAACTAAAACATATAGTTAAGTATTATTATGTATACTATATTATATTCTTTATATTATAGATTTTTTTTTCAGTATTAGGACGTTAATTAGGTCCTGTAACTACATAAGTAACTTGTCTGAGTTTCTAGATTATATTAACATAGAAGTTATTAGAAAAATCGCTTTTTACTCTGAACATCTACCCTGTAATAATTATATCAAGAACAAGGGACGGAAAATTTAAAGATTAATCGACTTACCTGTAAGAATGATTAGTCGTAATTTTTCTAGCTTGCCCGTAGATATAATTATTACCAAACCCACCCTGATATAGGCACCCTATTTGACAAGCGATTTTCCATCGTCGCACTTCAACGGAATGACGCAGGCGATTGGCGATAATAATATCTGGCGAGAAGATAAGTCATTGTGTTTGTAAATGTAAAAAGATTCATGGAGATAAGTAGACTCTCGGAAACTACACTGTAATAATTAGGTATATCTACGGACAAGCTAGGAAAATTACGATCAATCATCCTTACAGGTAAGTCGATTAATCTTTAAAATATATTTGTCTAATCCACCCGGTACTAAAACATTATAAATAAAGCTATACCGATAGTGAGTTCATTTTATCCATTTTATATTTAAAGTGTGCCATATGTGTCTGACTTTTCAATGTCTCAGTTCTTTCCTTTGGCCTTTTTTCATGTGTTTAAAAAATGACCGGGACTCGCAAACACAATTAACCTAAAAGAGAGTTTATTTGTCACACTGACTGGACGACAACATGACCCTTAAACAAATAAATGGTTCTACGTTGCGACCTACGCTCTATCATTTGGAACTTAAGTAGAATTTATAACCGCACACGCTCGTACGATTTGTCTTGCCAAAGAAATTGGTCATCTAAAAACAAAATATATAGTAGATGTACCGGATATCAACGAAATGACTAGCCAGCATGTGTTATTTCCTTTTTAAGTTGGCTCCATAGATTTAATATACAGGAAGATAGCAAATGCATTGGGTGCTGCGACCCAAGGATGACGAATGAAATGCGGTAAGGCGTAAAACGGTTTTGTTTACGTACTGCTTTTTAGAATAGTTTCAACGGATAAAAATTATTTTGTACACATATATATATATATATATATATATATATATATATATATATATATATATATATATATATATATATATATATATATATATATATATATATATATATATATATATATATATATATATATATATATATATATATATATATATATATATATATATATATATATATATATATATATATATATATATATATATATATATATATATATAATATATATATATATATATATATGCAATATATATATATGTATATCTTATATGATAATATATGTTGATATATATTGATATATATATATATATATATATATATATATATGTTATATATATATATATTCGCCAATATATATATTTTTATATATCTCTCTATATCATATTTACGTGTCAGAATATATATTTATGCCTTCGCTTATTACAAATATATATATTATATATATATATATATACCAAATATATAATAATAATGGGATATTCGGGATATATATATATATATAGCTGGAACCGAATATATATATATTCAGCAAAAATAGAAACATGTCAATTTTTATATAATTTTCCATGTTTTAATAGAAAACTTTAAATCAGTTTTTAACAAACCACTAAAAAAAATTCGGTTAGGTAAAAATGGGCATAATAATAAAGACGATTGTCAAAATTGTTAACAGTGCTTTGTTTTCAAAGCGGCCTTAATACCTACGTTTGTTTCGTACCGCCTCGGTCAGAGCCTACTGCGTTTAATTAAATGTCCATTTATTATAAAGAATGCACATTTTTAATGTGCAAGAATTAACATTTTTTTGCGTATTTGAAATACTCTTTTCCAAACTATCAGTTTATTTAAATTTTATTTACATTTCCCACTGTAGCCATAGACACTCCGTCAACTGGTTGAATCATGGATGACTAGATGATGCGGACTTATTAGGTATGTAGTAACAATACATATTTTGACTTTTTGAGGAGAAAGAGTTCATGTAATATTAGAGTGTGTGGTATTAAACTGTTCGGAAGAAAGAGGTATTTTTATAAAAACCCCGGGAAGTACCTCCTTTCTATTTGAGAAAATTGAGTAAACACAAATACTTATTTTGCTTATTTCAAACGGGCATAAAATAGTGTTTCGGATCAACAGAGGTAAGCTTGTAATTTTTCCCTTACTACTAGATCAGAAATGAACCGATTTAAGTGATTCATAGCATGCTAGATTGAAAAAAAAGTATATATAAAAATTCCTCCATCTGTCAAAAACTGACAAATCGGGTGTCATTGCCCTCAGAACGCCATTTTCTATCGAAATAATTAAAAATATATAGGGTGTCCCATTTAAGAATCGAAAGATGGCGTCATTTCCAGTCAAACCAGAAGTGGCTCAAAACAAACGAATATGTCCGAAAATCCAAACTTATGTGTTGTATTCACACCAAATTTCAAAAAGTTATCTCAAAAAAACAAAAAAGATATAAGGGTGAGTCACATCTGAGGGACACCCGGTATATATATATATATATTTATATATATATATATATATATATATATATATATATATATATATATATATATATATATATATATTTCAGGTTTTATTTTTCTTGGTTTAACGTAAGCGTGCTAAGTTAAAACTAAGCAAAATTGCTTCAAAACATACATATATTGTAGTCGGAAAGATAACGTTTCAACCATGCTTCTGGTCTTTTTCAAATCTACCATTTGATATGAACATGTAGGTATGATAACAGAAATTTTTTTAAAAAATATATCTTACCTTAGAACGTAATGGCAAAATAATCCAAATTTTAAAAAACTAACATAAACATTTACATAAAACACGTACAACACAGACTCTTTTTAAATGCACCTACATAACTTAGATTTCAAAATATTGACAGACACACATTTTACATAGTAACCCGACGAAATGTGGGATTTAACTACTGTAATACAGATGTATGGATTTTACTGAGGTTGTTGAGATCTTTTTTGTCATTTATACTATTATTGTTTTTTTGAATTTCAACCATTTCATAAAATTCTCTCTTTTTTAGGTGGTGTTCGGTCTTTAAGATCTTTCTTCCATTATAGTTAAAAGTATGTTTTTTCGATTTTTCATGATTCGTTAGGGCTGTTGAATTTTTTTTATTATATTTGTGACTTTTTACACGATTTTCCAAATATATGGTCTTATAATATATATATATATATATATATATATATATATAT